>JAMZEH010000055.1:27827500-27910000 GCA_024699665.1 Ostrea denselamellosa | reverse complement strand
TCCAGTGTATTGAAGTATCCAAATGGAATGAGGCTTTATCAAATGTGTCTTTTAAAGTGTATCTTGACACAGATCTAGTGGAGAAATATGATCTAGGGTTTTTCTTATATTAAATGCTGAAGTTGTGATGTAAAAATACAACACATGGATATTTCAAAAAAAAAATAAAAAAAAAAAATAGGGGGTTGATTTAAAAGTCTCTTCTAAATCATTCTGCAGTTAACCTTGGGGTTGTGGAAATCCGTCAATCAATGTCACGTTTCCTACGCCAGGCGCAGTCTAAATTTATGACCTTAAAGCTTACCAGGTCCATATATTTGCTGAAATGTACTATCAATGGTATCTATCTTCTCCACAATATTTTGAAAGTATTTTCTATTTGGAATACAACACTACAAATTGAAATTTCAAAGCAGACTTGATTTTCTCAAATTTCCATCTTTAAATTCATAAATCAAAATGATTGAAATTTACTCTAAATGCTTTAGAAATAAGCAACCACATGCCCGATACTGTTACAGGGTGAGCACAAATAAACCTCCGTCGAACGCACTTTTTTGTACAGAGAAGAGATGTTATGGTTTGTTACATGTATTGACCATGTTTTCTTGTCAACTAATTTTCCTAACGGCACCGAAAGAAGTTTGCTTTCCGCAATAACGATTTTCTCTGATCTTCTTTTTGTTTTATTCTGTGCTAGATTACTCTCATTAATTCTCACATTTCCTCAACTTATTGCTGTCATTCCCTTACAAGCCACAGAAAGGTCTCCAAAATAAAATACAATGACTCAATTGCAAACTACTTATAGCCTGATTTTGTCCTCTTCAGGTTTTACATAGGAGAAATGGCTCCCAATACGGTATAATTAATACGCTGAAGGGCCACTAGTCTATAGTGGAATTCAGACCGCAGAAGTACAATCTCTATTAAATACTGCATTTTAGCAGTCTATAAAATACATGGACGAACAGGTTCCTGACCTTTCTGTTTATCAGTTTCCCTGCTAGAATTGTATTCAGTTTAACAAAACCTAGATTTAATTCGTCACGTTCTTTCTATTTTTACAAATACAAATCAGAAAATTACTCATGGTTGAATATTTTTACACAAATAAACATATTGATGTTTGGGGACAAACAATGGACATATTGGTAGTCACTCGGCGTGATAATGACATGCTCCCCGTGTCTCTGATAACATCAATATCTTTATGTAGGCAGCAGGTTTTTTCTATGATCGATGCACAGAATTTAATTTCTTTTAGAGCCTTTAGTTACTTAAATTAGGAGCACCATCAGAAAGTCATCAGATCATATGACTTTGCCTTTTGGAGTCTTCCTTGACCATCTGACAGAAGCCAAAGTATCACCTCTGATCAAAAATGGCACATAGTTAAGAAAAACTATGACTAATTGGTCTTTTGCCTCATAATTCAAAAGTTTATGAACAGGCCATTTCCAACGAGCATTTGGTCAAATTATTTAGAAATTTCTAATGTTTACCTACGTGCGTTCAAAAACGGCCATGTCATTGTTGTCAAATAGTTCAACGTAGACTTCTAGAAATCACTATGGATAAAAATAAGTATTTAATGGATGTATCTAAGAAATTTGATTATCTACCAATTGATATCTTATTGTGTAAAGCTGCAGCATTTGGTTTATCAGAAAATGTAGCTCAGCTGGTAAAAGATTACCCCACAAAAAAAAAAAAAGAACAATACTACATGTAGTATCTCAGCCGGTAGAATATAAGACAGTGATTTCATTGGACGACTAAAATGAATAAATAAAAAAATATATAGCAATTTAGGATTCAATTTCTTTTTGGTCCGATATTGGAGAAATCAAAAGTTATATTGACCTCGATGAGACGTGGGAGTGAATATATCACGTTCGACTCTTCTAGTTTGCTTGATCTCAGCCAATCAGAAAGCTCGTAATTATTCAATTATACAATTATGCCAGTGTAACGTAAAATTTTAATACACCACGTTTACAATTGTCTAAACTGCCTGACACCACAGAACTTGCCATTTTCTATGCATTTTCTTATACTATAAGACGTAGATTGATAAACATGTCTTCTAAATAAACCGCGTTATATGAGGCAGGCTAAAGATTAACAAGTTGATATGATAGGGATTTAAACGGTCTCGTTTAAAGTCAGCATTTCACAAAATGTTATGTTCGTTATAACATCAAGTTTTTCAGGGGCCTCCGTGGCCGAGTGGTTAGAGCATCAGGCTCAAAATCACAAGGACTCTCACCTCTGTCAGCTCTTGTTCGAATCTCGGTCGCGGCGTTATGTGAGCAAGTTTGCCAATTTACTTGCGGAAGGTCGTTGGTCTCATGTACATTGTATCTGGGTTCTCTCCTCCACCAACAAAAACTGGACGCCACCAGATAACTGAAAAAGTGTTGAGTGTGGCGGAAAGCAATAAATAATCAATCAATCAATCAAGTTTTCCAATACAACATGTCATTGGGTCAAATGCTCTCTGACGTATTGTTGGTCACTGTTCGTTATTTTCATTGTTCACTTTAAGGGAATTTTAAATCTATAAAGGCATATCACACTTTATTTCAGAAACATATTCCATGCGTACCCCATAATTACTAATCCAGGAAAACTATAACCCTCATTGTTAGTTCCCTGGTTTTTCAACCTTGTAAAGGAATCTCTGCTTTGTTTTTTGTTTGAGTCAGGAAAAACCCAATACCAACTGAATAAAAAATTGTCATTTATTACATCATTAAATAACGCAATGAAATACGATACACATGTATAATTAAACAAACTACAGAAAAAAAATATATAAGGGGTCAGGAGCTAGTGAACATTGGACATATCAACATGACATGGTGAACCCCCTTCCTATTTCAACAAAATACAAAAAAATGATAATTAATAAAAACATGTGAAATGAATCACAAAGGGTGGGCAACAAATAATCAAAGGTCGATGCAAAAACTACAGCAAAAGTACTGATGACAGAAAGAGAGGATGGTGCGTTAATGCATTCAGGCAGCAGATCAAGTTTGGCTTCTCCTTGGTAACCAATTATTAATCGTCACGTGACTAACTGATTGGTTACAATCGCATTAAGGAATACTGTAAAACTATATATAAAAGGATGCTTACTCCTCCTTGGCACCTGATCCCACCTCTGGTACATGTATGACCAGAGGTCCGTGTTTGCCCATCTCTCTGATTTGTATTTTCTTTAGGAAGTACGAGATTGAATACTGTTAGTTATCTTGGCCATTTCATGTAGAGATCAACATTTGGTTTGCTGCAAGATGGGATTACGTGTAGCCATACAGCAGAATATTGGCACAAGAAAAACAAATAACCCATTACTGCGAAATTAGTAGAAAGTAACCACACCAAAATTAATCATCAGGAAAAGCAACATTGCGTTAAAGGAAGCTCAATAATACAGTTAATTACATAAAGGTTATTGTTTGATGCTAATTAATTATTGTTACGTCAATATATTGTAGGTAAATGATAAATGATTTAAAAGATGATGTCCAGGTAGACGGGATTGATTGGGAAATACCTCGATGGTCAATCTATTTCAACTTGTTAGAAAATACAAACCGACCACTAACACATACAGCTTATTATCCTAATACACTCTACCTGAGATTGTACAAGCACCTGTAATAGAGATTTCATCCTTTACTCGTGAATGTGTTTCAGGAAGATCACATGAATTGTAACAATACGATGATTTCTATGACGCGGTTAAAACAAAGATGTAATAAAATGAATACTGAAATTCTTTTATAGAAATACTATTCTTATTAGGGAAAAGAAAAGACAAGGATTATGAGTTTTATTTTACAGAAATAATACTCACTTTGGGAAAAGAACAAATAGGGGTTAGGGGTTTTTAGAAAGAGGATATGGCTGCCAAAGGAAAAGAAGAGTGGATTTTGAAAGTGATTTGTACATGATAGCGGCGTATTAAAACCATGCTTAATCGAAACCCTTTCTATCCATTAATTGGACAGACTTCAAGATATTGCTAATGAACTCCGTGACACAGGTTTGTAGCAATGAGCAGTAAACCCATTACGATGGATGAGATCGCCTCCATTAGCGAACCATCACACAACCGTTGTGGACCAAGGTGTACCGATATACTGTTTTCTTTTACAATTTGTGCTGTATCAAAAATGGTTATAGATATGATATTTCTGAACTGGTACTGTCATATTGGTAATATAAATTCACACCCTAAACTCTACTAACGCTAAGTATATCGAAAAGAGTGGGTGTCACCAAATAGGGACAGCAGGATGGCAATGGTATCCAAGTCAAAACAGGAAATTGGTTTGTTTTACGTCCAGTCGATAATTTTTCTACCATATTGAGATGTGTGTGAAGTACCACAAATTTAGACTTATACTAGGGGCGTGGCAATGAGGGTTTTTTAACGTGCTAATGTATGTCACAACACGGGATCTCAATTTTTAAGACCATATCCGAAAGACTCGTGATTCTTACTTCTATATGCCAAAAGCGTTTGGCGAAGGAGCAATCACTACCTATGCTTTTGTCTTAGGTCAGACGAGAACATGGCACGGACAGGGCTCGAACTCACGACCTCACGGTTACGAAGCGAACGCTCTAACCACTGATCTTCCGCGCCTTGAGGACATTGTAAGCAATTTTATACACTGACGGATTCAGATAGTACATTGAATGTGCAGTATAATTGTGCTTTATGTAATATTTTAAATGCAGTGTCTGGTTTGGACCTCTCCAATTTACCTCAAACAGTGATATCTTGTTTCCTTTTTTCAATGTGGCGTATGACAGCGCGGGGAGAATTTCATCGTCATTGGAAGCCGACTTTATTTCACTTGCTTGGATGATCGAGCGGTCCAGCCGAAGGCAATTCTTTTTTAACTTGCATGTAGATGATTGCGATAGGATGATATCTTAGGATTTCTCGAGAAGTGTTTGGTTGATGGGTAACCGACATTTTTTTTCTCTCCCTTAGAATTTGGTATGATTATCCATTATGCCCGTGGTAACCTCTAGATTAAATGCTTGATTAAACCTTGACCAACCGCTCCATCACATAGTGTCCGTCTGATGGCGTCAATATTTCACAATTTGTTATATCATAAAAGAAAACAAAAGAATTAAATGGACTTGTCTAATTCCAAGCAAAAAGAAATTTCAGACACATTTAAGTCTTATTGTAACATCATCATCAAACTGAAGGCAAGATATAATATGCAATCACAATTTGTTTCGGTAAAAATTTTTTACTCAGTGTTGAATTTTCTTGAAAGTTCAAGTAGGACGCTGACATAAGAAAACCCGTCGACATCATTAACCACAACGCGGAGGAATCCACAAAGCTTTTTAAAATACATCTTAAGTGTCTGGGCACTCAGGAAAACAAGAGATGTCTCGGAAAAGTCATTAAGAAACTTAATTCGATTTTTACCTCCAGGCCCAATACACATTTTTATGTCGGAAATCTGTCCCAAAATCCGTGACAGATATGGAAATAGCAGCTATCGGCGTTATTCCTCGGGTCCTCTAATCCACGCTTTGCTCTTATATCCGAATAAGACAGGTCCACAATACACCTAGATTATTTTCTTTTAATGCGTTTGCCTGAGTTGGATAAAATAAAAATAAAACAGAGAATTTCATTGTAATATAGATATTTCCTATGTATTTGCCTTTGATATCTCTACCAATTGAACCAACAGCCATTTCCTTATCTTCTTCTTCTTCTTCCCAATAATGGCCACCATCAACATGTTGATTATTTTGCCATATAGATGCGCATGCGGTGGGGTTTTATAAACAGGGTAAAACGGTTCGTAACATTTACACCTGTTTGACCAACGAAGTTTTGAAGGCTTTAAGGGACGGTGCTGAATGCACAGCCGTTGTCAACAATGCGCGTATGAATCTTGATAAATATACTACGTTTATTTTAACTTCTGAAAATTTAGAAATGAACGCAAAATGTAAATATAAGTCATTTCAAAAAGTTCTGTAAGGCAATCATTAAAATGAGGTTACAACATGAACATGTGAATAAGGAAAAGCAGCAAAAGACATAAAATCCATTCTTGCTTAGTGTAGTTAATACATACATAGACATTATATATTAATGTGTGTGTGTGTGTGTGTGTGTGTGTGTGTGTGTGGTGTGCGTGCGTGGTGTGCGTGCGTGCGTGCGCGCGCGCGCGTGTGTGTGTGTATCAACTTGAGATCTTTAGTCGTTGGCAAACATTCATACCGGACTGTTCTACGGCACCAGGTGCATCAGGAAAAGAGAAAATGTAATTGACCACACGGGATTCGAACCCGTACCTGTTGAATCCTCTACTCGGGCGTTCTAATAACTGACCTTTACGAACATCCCATAAAAAACAATTTCTCAATCTATAGACCTGTTTTCTTTTTTTAATCTTCCAGAGAACTGTAATGTACTATAAAATGGGAACACGAGACAATTATACACGCGTATATACGATTTTGCTGATATTGATTTGTCATGTAAACATATGAAACAAAGTGGTTGGGGGGTGGGGGGGGGGTGGGCAAAGATTTTGTTTTTGTTTTGTTTTTCTTAAACATGTTTTATTGATCAAGTCAACGGAACTTACTAGTCCTTCTCCTAAAAATATTACAATATATCATGCGAGATAATAATTAACATGTAAAATGTACTATGATATGATGAATCTATAAGTTTCATCCATAAATTTATGAACAACTGAAAAATATTTCTATTAGTCTGCAGAGGCAAATTAACATCGCTGCACGATTACTGATTCGTATCAGCATTGACCAAGTCAAGCATAAAAGGTGATTAAAAGATTGTTTCTAGCTGTAGAGTAATTTTACAAGCAAAGAAGAAACGGCATACATCTTCGTTATGTCCACGAGGACGGGATTGAGAAGTTGTAATATTACGCTTACAAAGAGTACGGCGGATGTTTAGCGTCGTAATCTAAAATGGCACTCAGTGCGTGATCAAATCAACGGAATAGCCCTGCAAGTTCATACGATTTGATCACGTGACTGTCCACTTCATTTAAACAATGAAGTGTGGTTCTGTTGGCATTACTGAGGATAGTAGTGTAAGCGCGTCATAAAAATTTACCTATAATACTAGTAACCGTCTCTCCCAATAATTACAAAAAAAAAAAAAAAAAAAAAAAAAAAAAAAAAAAGAAAAGAAAAAAAAAAAAAAAAAAAAGAAAAGAAAAAAGAAAAGAAAAAAAAAAAAACGAAAAAAAAAACAACATTCCCTTACATCAACTCAAAATAAACTGACTGCAGAATTGTGTTCACAACCATGTTACGTACAGAATGATCACTAAATAGAACAGCAAAGTAGTGGCCACATTGTTTTTATTTAATGGCAGAAGAGTCCGAATTTTTTTTAATTCTTATTTATTCATTTTGTTTGATTCACTGAAAATTAAGTTAGTTTTTATTCTTGTTTATGTCTTTCGCTTAAAACGACAAACCATTATTTTAGAACAAATTTTGATACATATCGTGTATATTGTGTTTGCTGTCCACACGAAGCCCACCCAGATCATATTTTGGCATCGTGCCTATTGCTGACAAATGAATTACGCATATTGAAATATGTACTTACATTTAATAAAAGAGTTGATAAGGAATGGAATATATATATATATATATATATATATATATATATATATATATATATATTTATGTGTGTGTGTGTGTGTGTGTGTGTGTGTGTGTGTGTGTGTGTGTGTGTGTGTATCCCAGGGAACGTTTTGAAAATGTTATCTATTTCTTAAATGCTTATTTTTAGGATCCATAGCAAACATTGGAGGATCCGCCTACAAATGTCATGACCAGTCCGATCCGGTTATTCCAGGAGTGATCGGGGCGCCATCTAGTGTTACTTCAATACAAGTAGCAAATCTCCTAAAGTTGTTCAAAATTCCACAGGTGATCTCTAAATACTAGTATTATAAATAATACAGGTACATACTCTTAACTGTAATCCACAGCATGAGTATTTTGTTTTAAATTCTAGAAAGTACTACTTTCAAGAAATTAGTGAGGAAATAATCTTTAGAAAGGACATCTACAAATTGACATGAAAAAAAATAGAACATATCTAATCTGAACAAGCCATAGGCATTCCTCTTACCCATTGTCTTATATATATATACCTGTAGCTCTGATGTAATTGTAAAATATATTTTGTACTTTGAATACCGTTATTTGTGGTCTTAGCTAATAATAAACTGGAAACGCGTTCTCAACCATGCACGTTGAAGAAGAATAAAAAAAAAATTGAAAAAAAACAACCAACCAAACAAACAAACAAACAAACAAACAAACAAACAAACAAAAAACAAAAACAAAAACGAAAACAACAACAAAAAACAAAAACAAAACAACAACAACAACAACAACACACACACACACACACACACACACACACACAAATAAATAAAATAAACGAAAAAAAAAAAAATCTCGGGAATTTTTTTTAGTACTAAACAAAAAATTAGATAATTCTATGATGGGTCTTCTAGATTAGGGTTCAAGCAACAATGAAATGATCACAGCAATAATACAACACTTGCATCAAGAGAAAGTGAGACTGAAGCAGCAAGGATGTAATGATAAATGAATGAAAAATATTTTGATATATGATGCACAAAATGGACATAGTATTGAAAGGGGTATGTTTGACGTAGAGTGAGCTATCTAAATATGTCAGAAAAACAGAATTTGTCAAACAGACTTCCAGGATAGAAATAGACATTAACGGTGAATTCTTGCTCGCAGATGTTGTAGCAAGCTATTTAGTGGATATGAACACAATATGACGTGCCAATATTTCGGAAGACTCTGCTCTATCAGTGTGACGTCGTTCATCAGCTGTAAAATGTTCTCACATTTAGAGAGGAAATGAGGAATTTTTTGACAATAAAACATATCAGAATACGGTCCCAAACAATATCCTTGCCTGTCAATACACTGTAATAAGTCAGGCCATGTTCAATGTACAGCCCTTGTTAATGCGACCGTCCACAACCTGTAAAAATAACAAGTTCTACACTGAACAGGGAAGCTAATTCATTTAGGAATCAATCACAGACCAATATCCAGTGGAACACAATCTGGCAGTGAAACCTGCAGACCCCAACGCTTCAACCGACCTATCCATGCCACGAATTACATTTTTCCCCATGGCAAGCATTTTTTCAAATATTGAATACATTTTGGAAATTTTCATTCTGGATGTTTAACACCCATACAACACACTGATTCGAAGAAAAAAAATACAACTACATGCACATTAGGAAATTTTCCATAATCGTTATCATGTTGATTTCGTTCCGGTGCAACAAGGAATAATTACTTCCACAGAATATTGACCAGGCAGCTAATTTTCTTGGCAGAGTGTGGAGAGGACCGGGGGTTCATTTTCTAAATCAAGTAGGACCAATTTTGAATATACAGAAAAGATAAACGGTATGAAAAAGGGATATAGATATTTTTTGTCATGATACAGCGTTCTGTGGACAAAAGCTCAAGCGTCCTTGTGGTCGCTTGAATATCACATAGAGAACAATTATTTTCAATTAAAAGTATATCAAGTTGCATTTGATGGGACCACCAATATATATTTCAAACTCTAGAAACTAGATGTTTTCAGTCATTCATTGTTTTGATCTAAAATAACGGCTGACTTTGGACAGTGACCATGGTCCAGGGTCATTAATCCCTGTCTGAAATCTAAGCTTCCAATATATCGTCAATACTAACTCACGACTTTGGAACACTAGTGACCTTGACGTCAATACGTTGATCAGCATGAAACAAATTGTATAGTTCTACTATGTATTGGGTCATACAAATTGCGATATAAACAATCACTTGTGGAAATCAACAGAAAGATGGGCAGAGGATAGAAGACACATTGATTCCTAAAACAAAACAAAACCAAAAAAACAAAACAAAAAAACAAACAAACAAAAAACAAAACCCCAAAAAAATACTCAACAAAACAAAAACAAACAAAAAAACAAAAAACAAAAACAAAAACAACACCCCCCCAAAAAAAACAAAACAAAAACAAAACAAAAACAAAACAAAACAAAACAACAAAAACTTGTTCTCAGAAAGGTAGAAATGGCAATTCGAACATGTCCAAGGTGTCTTATACATTCTCATGACGTGATTTATTTAGCTCCAATCCCTGACTACAGTTCCATCGATGACACAATCTCACGTAGTTGATAGAGGATAGAGGACTCCGTATTTGTTTGTTTTTGATAAAGACCTGAAATGAAAAAAAGTTATTCAAGTGGCCTAAGAGAGAGGTAGAATTATTATCTTTCAAAATATCTGAACATTCAGATATTGAATGGTTCAAAACCTGGACTAGGAGGCCTTCATGAAAAGGCCAAATAACGAATTCCTATAAAAACACAAATCATAGAGATAGGCAAACACGGACCCCTTGAAATTTTAGAGCTGGGATCAGGTGCCCCGGAGGAGTAACCATCTCCTGTTGACCGGTCATACCCGTCGTGAGCCCTATATTTTGATCATGTAAACGGTGTAATCCACAGTCAGAATCAGCATGCAAAGAACGGCTTAACAAATGGCATGAAACACGTAAGACAGTATTTGGCACAATGGTAGGTTGTACTGGCAAACTAAATTGTTATTATGACCATACAATTTGAAAAATGCTGACTTTAGACGAAATTGTACAAACCCGTGAGACATCAACTTTTTTGTCAATAGCCTACCTCGATTTTAAAATCGATCATATGCTGAGCAAGCTCCTGTGTATCTCATCAGTTGGCAAATGTAAACACCATATGCAGGTGATAATGGAATATTCTTACATAGATAAGGGGAGTTGACGATGGAGAAATTGAAACCATCCCGTTTGTCGTAAAGCTGAGTTGTTAGTTTGCCTCCGGCATCTATTTTCATTAAGATATCTAAGCACTAAGCAGATATGGAAAACGTTGTGGTCCACATTTGATCAACACCACTTCTGGCATATGTAATGTCACAGTGCGTTTAACGTTTCTCCTTCACAGCAAATAACATTTTCGTGCGGAGCAAAGATAGGGGCTTGTTAGAATATTTACTGGACCAAGCAATGTATCTTTGCAAAGGTTTTCAAGGATATTGAAAAAGATGAAAACGAGAACAATATATATATATATATATATATATATATATATATATATATATATATATATATATATATTGTAGATGTTCAGCAACAAGGACATTTACATAGACGTAATTCATATTTGGGGAGGCAGATGGACCCATCTTTTCCTCTTTCATATTTCTCTTCTCTTTCACTCTTTTCCTCGTCCCTTTCAACCCCATTTCATCTCTCCATTTCATCATTGTAGAATCCATAAAGTTCTGTATTTCACTAAAGTTTATATGATGTCAAATAATTTTCGTCGATGAGCTGATTTTTGTAACACATATTTTATTCGCGCAACAAATATATCCATTAACAAAACATGACATGCCGTATCAAAAACGTGTGGATATAAAATAGCAATTTTATCCAGTTTATCGATCAAATTGTATAAGTAATCTTTGGCGTCGGTACAATGCAGTTAATCGGAAATGTACATCCAAATCTTACACTACAACTAATCAGTGGTTATCAATATAGTTAATAAGCATAGCATATTTAATCAGAATAGTCTAGTAAATCGGTACAGTACAGCTAATTAGTATAGTACAATTAATCAGTATTGTACAGTTAATCGGTATTGTACAGTTAATCGGTATTGTACAGTTAATCGGTATTGTACAGTTAATCGGTATTGTACAGTTAATCGGTATTGTATAATTAATCGTTGTGGTACAATTAATCAGAGCGGTCTGTTAATCGACACAGTGCAGTTAATTTGTGTAATACAGTTAATCGGCATAGTAAAGTCAATCGGCATAGGACAGTCAATCGGTATAGTAAAATCAATCGGCATAGGACAGTTAATCGGTATAGTAAAGTCAATCGGCATAGGACAGTTAATCGGTATAGTAAAGTCAATCGGCATAGGACAGTCAATCGGTATAGTGAAGTCAATCGGCATAGGACAGTCAATCGGTATAGTGAAGTCAATCGGCATAGGACAGTCAATCGGTATAGTGAAGTCAATCGGCATAGGACAGTTAATCGGTATAGTAAAATCAATCGGCATAGGACAGTTAATCGGTATAGTAAAGTCAATCGGCATAGGACAGTCAATCGACATAGGACAGTTAATCAGTATATTATAGTTAGTCAGTGTAGTATAGTTAATCGGTATAGTACAATTAATCGGTATGGTAGAGTTAATCAGTACAGGCCTGTTAATCGGTAGAGTGCAATCGGTACTGTACATATAATTGGTATAGTACAATTAATCCGTGAAGTATTATTACTTGTAATTGGTATATTACGGATTAATCGGTACAGTATAATAGTTAATTAGTAAAAACTTTATTTAGAGTGGATCAGAAATGTCTCTCCTATACAGTACAATCTAGTATTTCAATATATTATACTCAGAGTTCCTACAGGATTCTTAAGACAGCAGGATATCAAAATTATATAGAACTAAAGACACTGTATAGTTCTCTCTCATTTTTTCCGTTTTCATATATTCATATTTCAGTGTGTTATCATAGGGAAAATAAAACCGTGGAACACAACGCATAAGCAGATCGCTATCTAAAACGCTGGCTATGCTGATTTCGATTGGAAAAATCGTTATTTTCGTAATGAAAAAATCCAAAATCTGTTTACGAAGTAAACAAATGAGAATTTTTCTCTGTAGGAGTCCACATCTTATTACGAGTAAATTGATATTAGTTTTAAATCAGAATTTTTATACTGGTTTGCAAGATGCTAAGGTATTGAAGAATATTATAATTACTTATGTTAGAATACGGTTGAATTCGGTAAGTTGCTATTGTTCCTTTATGAAATCTAAATCACAATATCAGTTGATTTGGTCTCCTTACAATCACCGGAGAACCACGTGGTCTAACGATGAGATTCAAGAATAAAGACGAGATAATCTACACTTGGTCAAGCAGCACGAAGCTAATATTGATAAAAAATCTCGTTCTCTTCTTTCACAGTATGCTTTCAATTAATTGCAAATACCACTCCAACTGATTACTAGTTATCACTGGATCAGTTTTAACTAATTTTCAAAAAATACAATAGGGATTAAATTGGACTACAGTAACTAATACCAAAATGCAAATCATATTTCATAATGTTGGATTAATTCCAGCAAACTGTATACAGGTGATAATGGTATGTCTTTTCTTGCGTCATCCTGGCATCATTTCAGGTGAGTTTCTTTTCCACCAGCACAGTGTTGAGCAGCAGAGACAGGTACCCGTTCTTCTTACGAACCATTCCCTCCGACGTCCACCAGGCGCAGGCCATGGTAGAACTAGTGCGCATGCTCGGATGGACTTATGTCTCCGTGGTTTACGAGGAATCCAGTTATGGCATGCAGGTAACATTGGATCCAAAGAAAAGTCAAACCATTGAAAACAATCTTAAAAGTTTATTCATGATATAATTGAAGAACCATGCAGAGGTATTATGCTGGTAGTGCATGTTTAATGAAGTAATGTCATATATTAGGGATTTAACGAATTAGAGAAGCTCCTAAAAGCCAGCGAGATCTGTATTGCGGCGACAGAAAAGTTGATAAAGGACTCCGGTGTGGCTGGGCAAGCAACCTATGACAAAACTGTGGATAGGCTACTGGACAAATCCAACGCTCGGGGTAAGTAGAGTCCGTGTGTATCGATGCTAAACAGTGGCGGATCTAAAACGAGGTTATGGGATTTCAACCTCCGTTTGGTTGAACATTTTAAACAAAAAGCATTTGGTGCCATTTTGGGGTTAATCCCTTTTTGGAAGTAAACAGTACAAACTTGCGTCACACCGCATCTGAATATTTTTCTGGATCCCCTCCCTTGCTTAATGATCATTACTATGAAGGTCAATAACAATAGATTTCTTGATATTGACTTCATTCAGAATACCAGTTATATATCTACCAGTGGATACCTGTTATATGTCTGTAGGAGGAAGAAGATGAGATCAAAGCAGTCAAGTATATGACGAGTAGTTACCAACTGCAGGTTAAACAAGTAGAACATCTGCTCAAGGGGACAACTTATTTTTACCTCACTTGATTGATTGATTGATTAAACATTGGTTAACGTCCCACTCGAGAATCTTTCACTCATATGGAGAGGGCTGCAAATTGAAGTCTATGCTCGGCGCTTATGGCCTTTGAGCAGGGAGGGATCTTTTACGTACCACACCTGCTGTAACACGGCACCTCGGTTTTTGCGGTCTCATCCGAAGGACCGCCCCATTTAGTCGCCTCTTATGATAAGCAAGGGGTACTGAGGATCTATTCTAACAACCGGGGTCCTCACGGGATCATTTGAGCAAAAGGTTTAGGTGTGCTTTTGTCCAGGTCTGTGGTCGTTGTTATAAACTTTTCAAAATTTAATACAGAATCACAGGGCTAATTTTAACCACACTTGGTGCATAATATCCTTGGATGAAGGTGCTGCAAGTCAAAGTATGATCTAATGAAGGGTCATTTCTCATTTAAACAAGGTACATAGCCCGCACAAGTACTCTGAAGCAGGCATTAAGAGTATGCTTGGCTTTCTTGTAGATAACATTTACGTAGTATTTGGAAACCAAGTCTTCCAACAATTCATTGGCATTCCCATGGACACTAATTGTGCTCCCTTATTGGCAGACTTATTTTTATATTCTTATGAAGGGGAATTTGTTCAGAAACTATTACAGGATAAAAACAAAACACAAAAAAAAAACTTGCCGTGTCCTTCAACCATACATATAGATATATCGATGACGTCTTATCAATCAACAATCCTAATTTTCATAATTATGTCTATTTGATATATCGCGATGAAATCGAAATAAAGGACACTGCAGAATCTGACTTGTCTGCTTCATATTTGGATATTTTACTTAATATTGACTCTAATGGCAGACTGACAACTACTTTATATGACAAGCGTGATGACTTCAACTTTGCAATCATCAACTTTCCATATCTATGTAGTAATATACCACTTTCACCTGCTTATGATGTTTATATCTCCCAGTTGATTCGATACGCGAGGGCAACTAAAAGTAAGGTCAACTACTGACAAAACAATTGACGTTGCAGGGTTGCATATATAACGAATCTCGTTTGAAGTCATCATTTCGCAATTTTTGTGTTCGCTATAATGACCTTGTTTGCGATTACAACGTGTGTCTGGGACATATGTTGTATGATTTGTTTCATACCCTTTGTTAGACTGTCATTTGTCATACTAACTTTGACTACGGATAATCCCGTTTACCTAATTTCGACTAAGGGCTCACGGCGGGTGTGACCGGTCAGCAGAGGATGCTTACTCCTCCATGGCACCTGATCCTACCTTCGCTTTGTCGGAGTTCAGTGTTGCTCAAACTTTATATGTCTTGGGGGTTTATGATTATGATTTACACATTGTTTACTTCGCCATTCGATATTCTACATGTGGAGGAGATAACCAAGACGAGGCAAGAGATATTGTGAGTCCATTTAAAGAAATCTTCTCAAGAGCCACTAGGTTAAAAAGGTGAAACTTATGTGGAACGTTCCTGATATAATGAGTGGCTATGATTAGTCATTTAAATAATAAAATGCTTTCTTTGGTTGTCAATCAGGAGGTGAGAGTAACAAACATTGCAGAAAAAATGTGTAATCTGCTAATTATTTTTTTCTGTATTGTTTGTTAGCTTCATCAGGTTGAACCAAACAAAGGCATTTCATTGCTTATATATTTCTGTATTTAATTTGTAAGTACATCAGTTGTATATGTTATTGGCCTGCAAGTATTTTAAACATAACAGCTGAAAATCACGTGGACTTGACCTGTCAAAGAGTCAAACACACACACACACACACACACACACACACACACACACACACACACACACACACATATATATATATATATATATATATATATATATATATATATATGAATTAAATCTTCCGTTTAAAATTCGTTTAATTCTTTAGTTCAAATAATAGATTCTGTAGGTTAGAGTAGGGCGAGTATCACACATTAAGATGGACTAAATGCTCTCCAGAACAGCAAGACCATGGTAGTAAAATTCTTGCATCCCTATGTTTTGTGGATTTAAATTCAGTGAAATCATAACCCTGTTAGACTAGTGTGGGGTCATAATATCGAGTTCAAATTTTTGATTGGAATAAAGAGGGTGTTTTTTTTTCATTTTTAATTTTCAAAGGAACAGCTGGGTCAATATAACTGTGATGGGAATTGTAGCCCATGGGCCTCTTGTTTGTTGCATACAACAGGAACGATTTAAAAATGGGAGGTTTTTTGTACAGGTTTGACTGTTCTTTCAAATTAAGAGAACAGCCTTCCAGGCACTTCCGTAATTTGTTTCATTTCCACCTCATGTCACCAAAGTTTCTTTATGATGAACGCAAGATACATAACGGATGAATATAGATTCAACAAACATCATTGTCATTCAGCATTATGCCTAACTGTGCAAAAAAACTTCTTCATAGAATTTGTTCGGATCTAACTAATTGGAGAGGATTTCGAACGATTTTCTATCACTGGTATGGATTTCGAAGTTGCGAACATATTTTGCGTTGGGGTATAAATAATAACAAGTAACTTACTGTAGTGATATTTCCCGTTTTGAAAGTGATTGTGAATACCCTTCTGTTTTGATGTGATTGTAGAGTTCCTCCGGTTTATATGTGGATGTAAATTTCCTTCTATTTAAGTGTCATTGTAGATTTCACTCTGGTTACGCGTGATTGTAATTGTCCTTCTGTTTAGATGTGATCGTGGATTTTCGTAGTCGAAAGGTGATAGCAGAGTACCTTCTGTTTAATGTGATTTCATTATTTTCTCTTACTTATGCCTTCGTTTGAATCATCATATTTTCGCCTTCTCTTTGGTTTTCCTGTTTAATAGTCCAGTGGGGATCCGGGTTAGAATAGGTCCTCGGTACTCCTTGCTTGTCGGAAGAGGCAACCAAATGGAACGGTCCTTCGGATGAGACCGCAAAAACCAAGGTCCCGTGTCACAACAGTTGTGACACGATAAAGATCACACAAGCATGGGCATAAATTTTGCAGTGCTTCACTGACAATGGTAATGTCATCATATGAGTGAACGATTCTCGAGCTGAACGTTCAACAATATACAACCAACCTGTTTAGTAGTGATCCCAGATCAGGATATTACTTTATGTTTAAATGTAATTGTAAACTAGTATATATTTCTTAATGTTTAGTTGTGATTGTAAAATAGTATATTATTTATTGTTTAGTTGTGATTGTAAAATAGTATATTATTTAATGTTTAGTTTTGATTGTAAACTGATATATTATTTAATGTTTAGTTTTGATTGTAAACTGATATATTATTTAATGTTTAGTTGTGATTATAAACTAGTATACTACTTTATGTTTAAATGTAATTGTAAACCAGTGTATTACTTTATGTTTGGGTGCGATTGTAAACTATTGTATTCTTTATGTTACGTGTGATGTGAAACAATATATTCTATATTTTAGGTGTGGTAGTCATCATGTTTATTTATGATTTTGTTCTCCTCTGTAGGTGTCAATTTAAACCTGCACATTTCTCCTTGTTTATATGTGAATGCAAATCAATATATTCCTTCCCATTAAGTGTGATTGTAAATCGGTACATTTTCTTCTGTTTAAATGTGATTGTAAATCGGTATATTTTCTTCTGTTTGGGTGTGATTGTAAATCTGTACATTTTCTTCTGTTTAAGTGTGATTGCAAATCTGTACATTTTCTTGTGTTTAAGTGTGATTGTAAATCTGTACATTTTCTTGTGTTTAAGTGTGATTGTAAATCAGTACATTTTCTTCTGTTCAGGTGTGATTATAAATCAGCACATTTTCTTGTGTTTAAGTGTGATTGTAAATCAGTACATTTTCTTGTGTTTAAGTGTGATTGTAAATCAGTACATTTTCTTGTGTTTAAGTGTGATTGTAAATCTGTACATTTTCTTGTGCTTAAGTGTGATTGTAAATCTGTACATTTTGTAGTGTTTAAGTGTTATTGTAAATCAGTACATTTTCTTCTGTTTAAGTGTGATTGTAAATCTGTACATTTTCTTGTGTTTAAGTGTGATTGTAAATCTGTACATTTTCTTGTGTTTAAGTGTGATTGCAAATCTGTACATTTTCTTGTGTTTAAGTGTGATTGTAAATCTGTACATTTTCTTGTGTTTAAGTGTGATTGTAAATCAGTACATTTTCTTCTGTTCAGGTGTGATTATAAATCAGCACATTTTCTTGTGTTTAAGTGTGATTGTAAATCAGTACATTTTCTTGTGTTTAAGTGTGATTGTAAATCAGTACATTTTCTTGTGTTTAAGTGTGATTGTAAATCTGTACATTTTCTTGTGCTTAAGTGTGATTGTAAATCTGTACATTTTGTAGTGTTTAAGTGTTATTGTAAATCAGTACATTTTCTTCTGTTTAAGTGTGATTGTAAATCTGTACATTTTCTTGTGTTTAAGTGTGATTGTAAATCTGTACATTTTCTTGTGTTTAAGTGTGATTGTAAATCTGTACATTTTCTTGTGTTTAAGTGTGATTGTAAATCTGTACATTTTCTTGTGTTTAAGTGTTATTGTAAATCAGCACATTTTCTTGTGTTTAAAGTGTGATTTTAAATCTGTACATTTTCTTGTGTTTAAGTGTGATTGTAAATCTGTACATTTTCTTGTGTTTAAGTGTGATTGTAAATCAGCACATTTTCTTGTGTTTAAGTGTGATTGTAAATCTGTACATTTTCTTGTGTTTAAGTGTGATTGTAAATCTGTACATTTTCTTGTGTTTAAGTGTGATTGTAAATCTGTACATTTTCGTCTGTTCAGGTGTGATTGTAAATCAGTACATTTTCTTGTGTTTAAGTGTGATTGTAAATCTGTACATTTTCTTGTGTTTAAGTGTGATTGTAAATCAGCACATTTTCTTGTGTTTAATGTGATTGTAAATCAGTACATTTTCTTGTGTTTAAGTGTGATTGTAAATCTGTACATTTTCTTGTGTTTAAGTGTGATTGTAAATCTGTACATTTTCTTCTGTTTAACTGTGATAGTAAATTGGTACATTTTCTTCTGTTTGGGTTGTGATTGTAAATCAGTACATTTTCGTCTGCTTAGGTGTGATTGTAAATCAGCACATTTCCCATAAATCATGTTTCCCTCTGTGTAGGTGTCATTGTATTCGGTTCGGACCAAGAAGTGGGAGAATTAATGCAGGCTGTCCGGCGGAAGAATGCATCCGGCTGGTTTTCCTGGATCGGAAGTGATGGCTGGGGAGGGAGGAGTCTGGTTGTCAATGGAAACGAAATGGAGGTACTACAGACTACTTCATCATTGTAGAAAACACATTATAAGTCAGCTGTACAGAAATACTGGTATCACGATATCACCATTATAGTTTGGTATCCGTTTCCTGTAGGTAGAAGGATCAGTGACGGTTCAGCCATTAGCATTTGAAGTGAAAGGTTTCAAAGATTATTTCCTCAATCTCACGCCTCAGAACAATCAGCGGAATCCGTGGTTTGTGGAATTCTGGGAACAGCAATTCAAATGTAAATACCCCGGAAGCAGTTGGACACCATACAATGATGTCTTTAATGTGAACTGTAGCGGAAATGAGCGACTTTCTTCAAGAGAATTCGAAATGGAAGCACAGCTTCAATTCGTTAGTGATGCTATCATGAGTTTTGCACAAGCTCTGACTGTAGGTTTTGTATACTGTTCTCATAAAAGCAATTGATTTATATCGTGTGAGGTTTTCATCAGTTTGTACTGCATTCTTTGTCAATTTGTAGAATATGCATGCCGATTTCTGCGAAGGCAGACCAGGTCTTTGCGAGGCAATGATTCCTATTGATGGGAAACTTCTGAAAGAATATTTAGTCAAAGTAAATTTTACAGGTAAACAATGTTTACTTATACTCTTAGGTATAGCAACGCGTAAAATAAAAACGTTTGTTCGCTTACCCTATTACAACAGACCTACAAAAATATTTCAATCATCTATTTCTATTTCCTTGACAAACTGACTCATATTTTAATTTATACTGTGTCATCCGCATTCTCTCTGCGCCTCGAACTTAATTAAAGGTTGGCCAAAACATTTAACATTTTCTTACATACAAACTGATGTATATGAACCTATCCAAATATTGAGAGTAGTTCTCTGAAATTTTGCTTAAATTAAGGAATGAAATAATGGTAGTTTTGAAGAAATTAAAGTAGTTTTGTAGAGGACCTTAAGTTATGATTATTGTAATCAACATATATCTGCCAGTATATACGTTTTGTATTTTGTGCATTTTTACAAGTTTCGTAGTTTTTGCATGTCTACAAGTTTTGTATTTGGTGCAGGTATACAAGTTCTGTATTTTTAACAGGTTTGTAAGTTTCGTACTTTGTACAGGTTTATCTGGACAAGAGTTTGCGTTTCTTCCAAATGGCGACGCCTTTGCCCGATACCGCATCCTTAACTACAGGCAGGTGGAAAAGGGACACTTCCAGTGGAAGACCATTGGCTTCTTTTTGGGAAAACATTTATTTCTCGATAGTCAATCTTCCAAACGAATATACAACGTGAATCAGGTAAAGCAGTGTAAATAAAACAACCATGCAATGTAGGTCAGCTCGTACAGCGTCAAGTTCCATTTTTAGTACATTGGACAGCGAACACTCTTTAAATGTCAGTTTACTAGGAATACTTTATTGCAGAATTAACCAGAAATTTCAGTATTCAAATGAGACATATGATTTCCCCATGGCAATTTCATTTTCCCTTGTAATCTTTAAACCCGTCACTGTATCTCGAATAATATGAACTATGAAGAAATGGGGTCATAGTATGAACTATGAACATCTGGGATAATACTATGAACATCTGGGATAGTTCTGTGGACATCTGGGGTAATGAAAAAGTAAAGATGACGAATAATGGTCAATCTCATAAATCCTATTAAAAAATTGGACAAACACCGACCCCTGAACACACCTGAATTATGAGCACCTGTTATCATAGTATGAATTATGAACATCTAGGTTAATGGTATGAACTATGGATATCTGGGGTATTTGGTATGAACATCTATGGTAATAGTATGAACATACGGAATAGTAGTATGAACTATGAACTACATGAACATCTAGGGTAATGGTATGACCTTTGAAAACCTGCTGTCGTGGTAGAAATGGACAATACTTGAAATTGCACGTATTCTATTTTGACGCATTGTATTTTTGTCATTATTTGAGCAGAGTTGAATCTCCATCTTATGAGAAATCTGCCATGATAGTTTTCTCTTCTCTTGTACAATTGCTTATGAGAATATTTTCACACTTCACCTTGTATGAACAATTTCTTAATTATCCCCCCAAGAAAGCATTGTGTCCTTTATTTAACCAATAATGAATCCCCTTTACCAAGGAATGTTTGGACATACATGTAAGTATAATTGAAATCAATTAATATCCATGTGAAGAATCTAACGGCTTTACAAACGAGCAACAGGCACGCAACTGACGAACTTGGAATCGAAAAAAAAAAATTCAGCTCAGATTAGATATGAAATGAAACATTGACAATATCTAAATAGTCTTTGGTGATCGGGTCTGATCCTGGTATGTCTAGGAATCCAGATCTGGACTATTTTGTAGTCTTTATAGCATTTATCCCTGTTTTATCTTCATTTGATTATTTGTTATAAAGGTAATCATATCATTTCATATTTGTTTTTTTCTTTCATGAACATAGAACGACTTCATAAACAAGACTAATATTTCGACTAACCAGGTACCTTAAATATACATTTATTGAAATGTATGAATGAAGTTTGTGAGGTCCGTTATATTTCTGTAAATCTCAAAGATGCGGAAATTTTTCAGTTTTGAATTTTTTTTATAGTTTCAAAAGTGTTGGAAAAATATTATTACCAAAATCATTTCTAAAACTAGTATACCTCCTTAAACTAAACTTCATTTTAAATAATTGAAAATCATTTCTGGAAACCAAATTATGTCTAAATCATAAACAAGTTTTCTACGGTAGTCTTATCAATATAATTATGAAGATGGCTTTTCTAGGTTTATAACCTGTTGGTCAAAATTTTTTCTGTATTGAATAAAATATTCATAAATACAAAACAAACTAAACTAAACGATGAGAACTTGTACAGATCTCTATATATTGTGTGCTTTATAATAGTGCACAAGACATGTTCTCATGTTTATTTAATGAAGATGATCGATATGAAGTTTCGCTGGGAAGAGCCAGAACACCCCGAATCTGTGTGTAGTCGACCGTGTCGGGAGGGAGAGGCACACCATATGATTGACGGCTCCGCGTGCTGCTGGACATGCTCCCCTTGCCACCTCTTCCAGTACTTACCAACGAAGTATGCGTGTGTGGACTGCCCCTCAGGGACAATTCCTAGCTTTAACAGACAAAGCTGTGTGGAAATACCGATTATATACCTCAGGTAAAGCAAGATGATACTAGCTGACGTTGATATTAGGCATTTGTTTCATAAGCAGTCCACTGTGTGAGGCTTATAATATATTACGAAGTGATGTATTAAAGAATTAATTTCTTTATGTGAAGCAGTGTCATTGTAGGACAAATATCGATCACTGCTCAGGTAGATTATTTAAAATTGTTATAGAAGTCGATCATTATTGTTCGTCTAGGTAGCCCCTAGAAAGTGAAGTGCATTATGCTGTGCATAATAAAAGGTTAACTTCTCAAAATGGAACTTAAAAACGTGTAATTAACACGTTTATCTCATAAAGTTGACGGGAAGAATGTATGGTTTACATAGTTTTCAAAGCTATGACATTAGCTTAGATTAAGACTGATCTAGGAATTTTGAAATATATTAAATATCTATTTTTTATGCCATTGAAATTGAAAATCTGTGTGCATATTTCTTTTAATCTATCTGTCTGAATTTTAACTTGCTCACAAGTTTCAACTTTACAAGACAACGTCTTCATGGATGGTTAACTGAAAGGTTAAACTAAAGGTAAAGGTCAAAACCATTCATCTAGCTGTAGGTCAAATGACCAGTCAGATATGGTCAAGGATGAGGGCATGTTTCACAGTTGAGAGTATGTTTCACGGTTGAGGGCATGTTTAACAGTTGAAGGCATGTTTCACGGTTGAGGGCATGTTTAACGGTTGAGGGCGTGTTTCATAGATTCAATTTGTTTTTTAAAGTTTCCTCGAGCTCCGACTGAAGTAGATTTATTTCATGTCTGTAAACGTGTCTGTAATCTACATAGCTATATGTAATGTTTAGCCTTCAATACAAAAACTTGTACCAAGTTCAGTAGAACCAGAGCCTGTTTGCTTTGTAGCTTTCTAATAGATACGACATCACGTACGTTTTATGTCGTATAAAACGTCTCTTACTTCTAAACCATTTATGTAGTTCTGTTATATTTTGTAGGTATACAGACGCCATTGCTCTGGTTGCCATGACTTTTGCTTCCCTTGGTATCATAGCAACTGCTGTTGTCATGGTAGTTTTCATAATATATAACGACACCCCTGTTGTCAAAGCTTCGGGTCGCGAATTAAGCTTTGTTCTTCTGTTTGGAATTTTTATGTGTTATGCCATGACTTTCATACTTGTATCGAAACCACATGAAATTACTTGCGGCGCACAGAAATACTGTATTGGACTTTCATTTTCCATAGTGTATTCTGCCATTCTTACAAAAACCAACAGAATCGCTCGAATATTCAGAGCAGGGAAACGTACTTCAAAACGACCGCGTTTCATCAGTCCACGCTCTCAGCTCTTCATCTGTGGTGCTTTTGTTGCAGTACAGAACGCTGTGGGAATAGTATGGCTGTTACTTCGTCCTCCCCTTGCGGTTGCATACCACGCGGACCGTGATGATCATCAGCTGGTGTGTAACGATGCAGTTGGAGCTTGGTATATGGTTGGATTCACGTATCCTATTGTTCTGGTTATCATATGTACATTCTACGCTTTTGTCACTAGGAATATTCCAGAAGCATTCAACGAGTCAAAGTATATTGGATTTACTATGTATACGACTTGTATAATATGGTTAGCATTTGTGTCAATTTATTTCAGTACTGAACATAACATACAAATTCGAATAGCAACCATGTCGTTTTCCATCAGTTTAAGTGCCACCGTGGGACTGATTTGTATGTTTGCTACAAAGTTATATATCATAATTCTTCACCCGGAGAGAAACGTTCGACAAAGTTTGCTGGCAGCGAAGCCCGGAATGCCATCTCCAAAACTCAATAACTGTTACTATAGCATTCATTCTACGTGTCATTCTAACGGGCGACAAGACACGGCTCAATCTGCTCAGTCAGAGGATGGAGGTAAGAAATTAATAGAATACCGCTCAATCTGCTCAGTCAGAGGATAGAGGTAAGAAATTAATAGAATACCACTTAATCTGCCCAGTCAGAAAATGAAGGTAGTAATTTAACAGGGCAGCTCTTAATAAGGTCAGTCAAAGGATGATGACGTGTTAAACAGATACTGCTCGATCTGCTCAGTTAGTTGATGGAGGTAAAAAAATAACATGATACCGTTCAATCTGCTCAGTCAGAGGATGGAGATAAAAATAGCGCTCAATCTGCTTAGTCAGAGAATGGAGGTAAGATTAACAGTAGATCTATCAATTTGAACAGTAAAATAACTACAATTAACATCATTAACATGATTTGACAATTTCATTCGCAATCAGTTCGTCTGATTTGTCCATGTGAACAATTGAGTTGCATACATTGCACCACTATCATGATATAGTTGTTACTTTAAAAATTTTATTTCCTTCGCTGTCTAGGTCTTTTCTGATATCATGCAGATTGAAAGCCGATTATAAAAAACAATCATGATTGTATAAGACGGATCGCATTAATTTGGTCAATGAGAAGATGTTTATCATTGTCCAGAGAATTGGAAGGAGAGCAGAGTCCCCATAAGGTTAAGCAGATTTTCACGGAGGAGCTCTCTGTCGTTTGTTCTCCCATGACTCCGCCGAGTGGTAGAACCACTTTATTTGATTATTCAGTTATTCGCTGTGCCATAAATTCTTGAGTAGAAGATGCTATTGATTTCTAACGTGTTAATTAGTGTGACAGAATATGAAAGCGATAACCATTGATCTTTTATTAGGCAAGATACGGCTCCCAGTTTCAAAGAAACGTTTTCTTTTTCTATTCCTCTTTCTCTTTCGAGAACAAATTGAAATACAAGTTTATGCTTTGTGAAAAGTTTTAAAACTGATAAAACATTGAGTATTAAATAATAGAATGTGAAGTTTTTGTCTCCCCCCCCCCCCTCTCTCTCTCTCTCTCTCTCTCTCTCTCTCTCTATATATATATATATATATATATATATATATATCCGTTTCATTTGTTTGTTTTACGTTTCACTCATATTGTTATGGCACCAGCTGTAAGTGAAGTTACATGAATTTAGACCCATGATTAGCTCTCAGCAGTGAGGGTTCTTTAATGTATCAATGCCTGCCGTGACACGATACCTCCGTTTTAAAAACCCATGATTCTCACTTCTGAATGCCGAACGCTTGGCGTCGAAACAATCACTAACTATATCTACTTCTGCGACGTACGACACCCGTTACGAAGCTATGCACATTTTCTTTATTTAGTTTTGGATTACAAAATTTACTGTAATTGCCGCTACATTATTGTTACTTTGTTTCAGACATGGAGATGGTGAGTCGACTACGACCTTCCGCATCATTCAGCAGCAGTATTAGTAGATCTACCTGTGGTACACAGACTTTAACGTATGGCTCCAGCATCAGTACCCAAACACTAGACGCAATTTCACGGGGTCCGGACGATGTTCAGCTGTAGTGGTTTGACCAGAAAACCATATAACTAGACAATCAAACACCGAGTCTACTAAAAAAAACAATCAACATATATTCTGGTCATTCCGGAAACTTTCTAATTTTTCTAACGTTTACATTACACTCTCTGGATCTCTCATTTGGACGCTTTACTGGTTTCATTTGATGGAGATCTCTGTCAATACTTTATTATATATTTTATATTTCTTCCATTTTTCTGTGTTGTGTAAAAAGAATTATTCACATCATTGCTGTATCTAATGTATTATAATGCAATCAGATGGAAATGTTATGCATTAGGTACATGAATATAAATTAAATCTAAAAACGATGGTGATGTTTTGCTAACCCAAACTGACCTTGATCGAGAAGTTCATCTGTGGTCTGCCTTGTCTGTCTGGAATTTTATCATATTGTGAACCTCTGGTGAAGAGCCGTGCGTTTCATTGCAACCAGACGTGTTGCAAAGCATCCTTAACTGGAGAACAACCCATTAGTATTCTAAGAAATAGTGCAAGAAGGGGGCGTTTAAGATAGTCTTTTCTAGAATCACCTAACTAAGAAAACTGAAATTTCAATGAAAGCTTTCTTTGCTAATGAACTATCAAGTTTGTTCAATCATTATCACTAATGCTAGGGTGAGTTAAGAATAGAGGATCACAGTTTTGCATAGGAATACACTATAATTGTAGCATTGTAGAATTCTTTAAAAACCTCCTTGTCACTAATTACAGTGGAACACAACGCCTATTTGACACACAAGCATTCTTGAGAAATACATTTAGCTCACACAATAAGGACCGGAAGCTATAAGAGATCCGCAATAGGCATTTAAAATTCTACACAAATTTTCATCTAAATCACAAGGGTGCAATATGCCGTATTAATATGCAATCATCTTCATATGTTGATTCAAATTTGTTCATGCACGCCTCGTGCTCAGAGTTAGGAACCATGAAGAGGGTTGAATTTCTTAAGAATATATGGGGATTATCAAGTAGAATAACGAAGCAAAGTTTTATATAGGAAGGCGTAAAATCCTATCAAGAACCACATGTGTATATCAAATCAACATGTTAAAACACTTGTGTTATGTATGAAGAGTACAGTCCACTTCATCATTTCCGAATGTCATTAAGGAAGCACAAGAGTGCAGTATGTCTGTGGGACCCCCAACACTGTAGTTGGTACCGTACTACCTGAGGTCAATATGGGGTCATAATACGATTGTCCTCGCGTACGTTTATGGAATTAGTCGGATTTGCGATGCGGACCATGGTCATTGTCGTTAATGTGTTGATAACACACACACGCACACACACACACACACACACACACACACACACACACACACACACACGCACACACACACACACACACACACAGAGAGAGAGAGAGAGAGAGAGAGAGAGAGAGAGAGAGAGAGAGAGAGAGATGACATTCTGTACAAAAATACAATAGTCAATAGATATTTTGAATTTAGGACAAATAAATATAAATTTATACTCTGAGTCTACATTACAGCATCATCACGGTATACTCAGGTATACCATCACGGTATAAACATGGCATATCATCACGGTATATTCATGGTATTCATTACAGTATCACCACGGTATATATTACAGCATCATCACCGGTTGCGGTAACTCGATGCTAGAGTGTTCATTTAATAACCGAGAGGTCATGAGTTCGAACCTCTTTAGTGCCATGGACTCGTCAAAACTTAGACGTAAATATCGATAGCGATTGCTCTTTCGCCAAACACTCGGCATTTAAAAGTGAAAATGACGGGTCATTCAGATATGACTTTAAAAACGGAGGTTCGTTATCACAACAGGCGTTTGGACGTTAAAGAATCCTCCCTCCTACGACCTTAAGCGCTAAACATAGGACTAAATTTGTAGTACTTTACCTACAACATGTGTCTCAAAATAAGTGAAAAATGCTCGAAGGAACGTATAACAAACGAACAAACAACCTTACAAAATCATCAGAGTATGCATTACAGCAGCACCACAGTATATATTACAGCATCATCACACTATTCATTACAACATCATCACAGTATGCATTACAGCAGCATCACAGTATACCTTATAGCAGCATCACAGTATACATTACAGTATCATCACAGTATACATTACAGCAGCATCACACTATTCATTACAACATCATCACATTATACATTACAGCAGCACCACAGTATGCATTACAGCAGCACCACAGTATACATTACAGCATCAATACTGTATGCATTACAGCAGCATCACAGTATGCATTACAGCAGCATCACAGTATACATTATAGCAGCATCACAGTATGCATTACAGCAGCATCACAGTATACATTATAGCAGCATCACAGTATACATTACAGCAGCATCACAATATACATTACAGCAGCATCACAGTATACATTACAGCAGCACCATAGTATACATTACAGCAGCATCACAATATACATTACAGCAGCACCACAGTATACATTACAGCAGCATCACAGTATACATTACAGGAGCACCACGGTATACATTACAGCAACATCACAATATACATTACAGCAGCACCACAATATATATTACAGCAGCACCACAGTATACATTACAACAGCATCACAGTATACATTACAGCAGCATCACAGTATACATTACAGCAGCATCACAGTATACATTACAGCAACATCACAATATACATTACAGCAGCACCACAGTATATATTACAGCAGCACCACAGTATACATTACAGCAGCATCACAGTATACATTACAGCAGCACCACAGTATACATTACAGCAGCACCACAGTATACATTACAGCAACATCACAGTATACATTACAGCAGCATCACAATATACATTACAGCAGCATCACAATATACATTACAGCAGCATCACAGTATACATTATAGCAGCATCACAATATACATTACAGCAGCATCACAGTATACATTACAGCAGCACCACAGTATACATTACAGCAACATCACAATATACATTACAGCAGCACCACAATATACATTACAGCAGCACCACAGTATACATTACAGCAGCATCACAGTATACATTACAGCAGCACCACAGTATACATTACAGCAGCATCACAGTATACATTACAGCAGCACCACAGTATACATTACAGCAACATCACAATATACATTATGGCAGCATCACAGTATACATTACAGCAGCACCACAGTATGCATTACAGCAGCATCACAATATACATTACAGCATCATCACAGTATGCATTACAGCAGCATCACAGTATACATTACAGCAATGTGCCAATATACATTACAGCATCATCACAGTATATATTACAGCATCATCACTGTATATATTACAGCATCATCAGAGTTTTCATAATGATATCATTATATACATTACAACATTATCAGAGAAAACATCAGGCAATTATTACAGTATATATAGTATATAATGCCATTTTACTACAATACTTACCATGGTTATACTATAGGATGTATCATGATACTGCAGCATATATAATGACAATACTGTAATATATACCGTAATAAGACTGTGGTACACCCTGAGATAATACTGTAAAATATACCGTGATAATACTGTAGTATATAGCGTGATAATACTGTAGTATATAGCGTGATGATAATATAGTATATAGCGTGATAATACTGTAGTATATACCGTGATAATACTGTAGTTTATAGCGTGTAAATACTGTAGTATATAGCATGATAATACTGTAGTATATACCGTGATAATACTGTAGTATATACTGAGATAATACTGTAAAATATACCGTGATAATACTGTAGTATATACTGAGATAATACTGTAGTACATACCATGATAATACTGTAGTATATATCGTGATAATACTATAGCATATACCGTGATAATACTGTAGTATATACCGTGATGATACTGTAGTGTATAGCGAGGTAATACTGTAGTATCTAGCGTGATAATACTGTAGTATATAGCGTGATAATACTGTAGTGTATAGCGTGATAATATTGTAGTATCTAGCGTGATAATACTGTAGTATATAGCGTGATAATACTGTAGTATGTAGCGTGATAATACTGTAGTATATAGCGTGATAATACTGTAGTATATAGCGTGATAATACTGTAGTGTATAGCGTGATAATACTGTAGTATATACCGTGATAATACTGTAGTATATTCCGTGATAATACTGTAGTATTTACCGTGATAATACTGTAGTGTATAGCGTGATAATACTGTAGTATATAGCGTGGTAATATTGTAGTATATAGCGTGATAATACTGTAGTATATACCGTGATAATACTGTAGTGTATAGCGTGATAATACTGTAGTATATAGCGTGATAATACTGTAGTATATAGCGTGATAATACTATAGTGTATACAGTGATAATACTATAGTGTATAGCGTGATAATACTATAGTGTATAGAGTGATAATACTATAGTGTGTACCGTAATAATACCGTAATATATACCGTGATAATACTGTAGTATATACCGTGATAATAATGTAGTATATAGCGTGATAATACTGTAGTATATAGCGTGATACTACTGTAGTATATACCGTGATAATACTGTAGTAGATACCGTGATAATACTGTAGTATATAGCGTGATAATACGGTAGTATATAGCGTGATAATACTGTAGTATATAGCGTGATAATACGGTAGTATATAGCGTGATAATACTGTAGTATGCATCGGAATAATACTGTAGTATATAGCGTGATAATACTGTAGTATATAGCGTAATAATACTGTAGTATATAGCGTGATATTACTGTAGTATATAGCGTGATAATACTGTAGTATATAGCGTAATAATACTGTAGTATATAGCGTGATAATACTGTAGTATATACCGTGATAATACTGTAGTATATAGCGTGATAATACTGTAGTATATACCGTAATAATACTGTAGTATATAGCGTGATAATACTGTAGTATACATCGTGTTAATACTGTAGTGTATAGCGTGATAATACTGTAGTATATACCGTGATAATACCGTAATATATACCGTGATAGTACTGTAGTATATACCGTGATAATACCGTAGTATATAGCGTGATAATACCGAAGTATATACCGTGATAATACCGTAGTATATACCGTGATAATGCTGTAGTATATACCGTGATAATACTGTAGTATATAGCGAGATAATACTGTAGTATATAGCGCGATAATACTGTAGCATATACCGTGATAATACTGTAGTGTATGGCGTGATAATACTGTAGTATATAGCTTGATAATACTGTAGTATATACCGTGATAATTATATACTGTAGAAATACTTTAGTATATGCCATGAAAATACTGGAAACACTACAATATTTTCATAGTATATATTACGGTATTTCCAAGATATATACTACAGTATCATCAGGGTATATACTGCAGTATTATCACGCTATATACTACGTTATTATCACGCTATATACTACAGTATTATCACGCTATATACTACAGTATTATCACGTTAGACACTACAGTATTATCATTGTATATACTACGGTATTATCACGCTATATACTACAGAATTATCTCGCTATATACTACAATATTATCACTCTATATACTACAGTATTATCACGGTATATACTATAGTATTATCACGCTGTATACTACATTATTATCAAGCTATATACTATAGTATTATCACCCTGTATACTACGGTATTATCACACTATATACTACAGTATTATCACGCTATATACTACAGTATGATTACGCTATATACTACAGTATTATCACGCTATATACTATAGTATTATCACCCTGTATACTACAGTATTATCACGGTATATACTGGAGTATTATCACGCTATATACTACAGTATGATCACGCTATACACTACCGTATTATCAAGCTATATACTACAATATTATCACGCTATATACTACATTATTATCGCGCTATATACTACAGTATTATCAAGCTATATACTACAATATTATCACGCTATATACTACGTTATTATCACGCTAGATACTACAGTATTATCAAACTATATACTACAGTATTATCACGCTATATACTACAGTATTATCACGCTATATACTACAGTATTACCACGCTATATACTACAGTATTTTCACGCTATATACTACAGTATTATCACGGTATATACTACAATATTATCACGCTATATACTAGAGTATTATAGCGCTATATACTACAGTATTATCACGCTATATACTACAGTATTATCACGCTATATACTACAGTATTATCACGCTATATACTACAGTATTATCACGCTATATACTAAAGTATTATCACGCTATATACTACAGTATTATCACGCTATATACTACGGTATGATCACGCTATATACTACAGTATTATCACGCTATATACTACAGTATTATTACGGTATATATTACGGTATTATCACGCTATATACTACAATATTATCACGCTAGATACTACAGTATTATCACGCTATACACTACAGTATTATCATGCTATATACTACAGTATGATCACGCTATACACTACAGTATTATCACGGTATACACTACAATTATCTCACGTTATATACTACAGTATTATCACACTATATACTACAGTATTATCACGCTATATACTACAGTATTATTACGGTATATATTACGGTATTATCACGCTATATACTACAATATTATCACGCTATATACTACATTATTATCACGCTATATACTACAATATTATCACGCTAGATACTACAGTATTATCACACTATATACTACAGTATCAATCACGCTATATTCTACGGTATTATCACGCTATATACTACAATATTATCACGCTATATACTACATTATTATCACGCTATACACTACAATATTATCACGCTAGATACTACCGTATTATCACGCTATATACTACAGTATCAATCACGCTATATACTACGGAATTATCACGCTATATACTACAGTATTATCACGCTATATACTATAGTATTATCACGCTGTATACTTTATTATTATTAAGAGATATACTACAGTATTATCACGCTATATACTACAGTATTATCATGCTATATACTACAGTATTATCACACTATATACTACAGTATTATCATGCTGTATACTTTGTTTGTTTGTTTGTTTTGTTTGTCTGTTTGTTTATAGCCGCCTGAGCAATTTTTCAGCTATTCGGCGGCTGTCACCATTACCGGTGACAGGGCTGCAAATTTAGACATATGCTCAGCACTCAGGGCCTTTGAGCAGGGAGGGATCTTTATCGTGCCACACCTACTGCGACACGGGACCTCGGTTTATACGGTCTCATCCGAAAGACCGGCAACCACGTCCCACAGTGGGATTCGAACCCCCGACTCAAGGATCATCAGATCTTTGAGCCCGACGCTCTAACCACTGCGCCACGCAGGCGGCTTCCCTGTATACTACAGTATTATCATGCTATACACTGCATTATTATCCCGCTATATACTACAGTATTATCACACTATATACTACAGTATTATAACGCTATTTACACTACAGTATTATTAGGCTATATACTACCGTATTATCACGCTATATACTACAGAATTATCTCGCTATATACTACAGAATTATCTCGCTATATACTACAGTATTATCACGCTATATACTATAGTATTATCATGCTGTATACTACATTATTATCAAGAGATATCCTACAGTATCATCACGCTATATACTACAGTATTATCATGCCATATACTACAGTATTATCAAACTATATACTACAGTATTATCACGCTATATACTACAGTATCAATCACGCTATATACTATACTATTATCAAACTATATACTACATTATTATCACGCTATATACTACAGTATTATCACGCTATATACTACAGTATCAATCACGCTATATACTACAGTATCAATCACGCTATATACTACACTATTATCAAACAATATACTACATTATTATCACGCTATATACTACAGTATTATCACGCTGTATACTACATTATTATCACGCTATACACTACAGTATTATCACACTATATATTACAGTATTATCACACTATATACTACAGTATTATCACACTATATACTACAGTATTATCACGCTATATACTACAGTATTATCACGGTATATACTACAGTATTATCACGGTATATACTACAGTAATATCACGCTATATACTACAGTATTATCACACTATATACTACAGTATTATCATACTATATACTACATTATTATCACGCTCGATACTACAGTATTATCAAGCTATATACTACAGTATTATCAGGCTATATACTACCGTGTTATCACGCTATATACTACAGAATTATCTCGCTATATACTATACTATTATCAAACTATATACTACATTATTATCACGCTATATACTACAGTATTATCACGCTATATACTACAGTATCAATCACGCTATATACTACAGTATCAATCACGCTATATACTACACTATTATCAAACAATATACTACATTATTATCACGCTATATACTACAGTATTATCACGCTAGATACTACAGTATTATCACGCTATACACTACAGTATTATCATGCTATATATTACAGTATCATCTCGCTAGATACTACAGTATTATCACGCTATATACTACAGTATCATCACTTAATATACTATAGTATTATCACGCTATATACTACCTTATTATCACGCTATATACTACAGTATTATCACACTATATACTACAGTATTATCACGGTATATACTACAATATTATCACGCTATACACTACAGTATTATCACGCTAGATACTACAGTATTGTCACGCTATATACTACAGTATTATCAAGCTATATACTACAGTATTATCACGCTATACACTACAGTATTATCACGCTATATACTACGTTATTATCACGCTATATACTACAGTATTATCACGCTATATACTACAGTATTATCTCAGTATATACTACAGTATTATCACGGTATATACCACAGTATTATCACGCTATATACTACTGTATTATCTCGCTATATACTACCGTATTATTACGCTATATACTACAGTATTATCACGCTATATACTACAGTATTATCACGCTATTTACTACAGTATTATCACGCTATATACTACGGGATGATCACGCTATATACTACAGTATTATCACGCAATATACTACAGTATTATTATGGTATATTTTACGGTATTATCACGCTATATACTATAATATTATCACGCTAGATACTACAGTATTATCACGCTATACACTACAGTATTATCATGCTATATACTACAGTATTATCACGCTATATACTACAGTGTTATTACGCTATATACTACAGTATTATCACGCTATATACTACAGTATTATCACGCTATATACTACAGTATTATCACGCTATATACTAAAGTATTATCACGCTGTATACTACATTATTATTAAGAGATATACGACAGTATTACCACGCTATATACTACAGTGTTATCATGCTATATACTACAGTATTATCACACTATATACTACAGTATTATCATGCTGTATACTTTGTTTGTTTGTTTGTTTTGTTTGTTTGTTTGTTTATAGCCGCCTGAGCAATTTTTCAGCTATCCGGCGGCTGTCACCATTACCGGTGACAGGGCTGCAAATTTAGACCTATGCTCGGCACTCAGGGCCTTTGAGCAGGGAGGGATCTTTATCGTGCCGCAACTACTGCGACACGGGACCTCGGTTTATACGGTCTCATCCGAAAGACCGGCAACCACGTCCCACAGTGGGATTCGAACCCCCGACTCAAGGATCATCAGATCTTTGAGCCCGACGCTCTAACCACTGCGCCACGTGGGCGGCTTCGCTGTATACTACAGTTTTATCATGCTATACACTGCATTATAATCCCGCTATATACTACAGTATTATCACGCTAGATACTACAGTATTATCACGCTATTTACAGTACAGTATTTACACGCTATAAACTACAGTATTATCACGGTATCTACTACAGTATTATTACGCTATATACTACAGTATTTACACGCTATAAACTACAGTATTATCACGGTATCTACTACAGTATCAATCACGCTATATACTACAGTATTATCACACTATATACTACATTATTATCACGGTCTATACTACAGTATTATCACGCTATATACTACATTATTATCACGCTCTATACTACAGTATTATCACGCTATATAGTACAGTATTATCACGCTATATACTACAGTATTATCACGCAAGATACTACAGTATTATCACGGTACATACTACAATAGTATCATGGTTCATACTACAGTATCATCACGCTATATACTACAATGTTATCACGCTATATACTACAGTATTATCACGGTATATACTACAGTATTATCACACTATATACTACAGTATTATCAAGCTATCTACTACAGTATTATCACGGTATATACTACATTATTATCACGCTATACACTACAGTATTATCACTCTATATACTACAGTATTATCACGGTATATACTACAGTATTATCACACTATATACTACAGTATTATCACACTATATACTACAGTATTATCACACTATATACTACATTATTATCACGCTCGATACTACAGTATTATCAAACTATATACTACAGTATTATCAGGCTCTATACTACCGTATTATCACGCTATATACTACAGTATCAATCACGCTATATACTACATTATTATCACGGTCTATACTACAGTATTATCACGCTATACACTACAGTATTATTACGCTATATACTACGTTATTATCACGCTATATACTACAGTATTATCACGCTATATACTACTGTATTATCTCGCTATATAATACCGTATTATCACGCTATATACTACAGTATTATCACGCTATATACTACTGTATTATCTCGCTATATAATACCGTATTATCACGCTATATACTACAGTATTATCACGCTATATACTACAGTATTATCACGCTATATACTACAGTATTATCACGCTATATACTACAGTATTATCACGCTATATACTACGGTATGATCACGCTATATACTACAGTATTATCACGCTATATACTACAGTATTATTAAGGTATATATTACGGTATTATCACGCTATATACTACAATATCATCACGCTAGATACTACAGTATTATCACGCTATACACTACAGTATTATCATGCTATATACTACAGTATGATCACGCTATACACTACAGTATTATCAGGGTATACACTACAATTATCTCACGTTATATACTACAGTATTATCACACTATATACTACAGTATCAATCACGCTATATTCTACGGTATTATCACGCTATATACTACAGAATTATCTTGCTATATACTACAGTATTATCACACTATATACTACATTATTATCACGCTCGATACTACAGTATTATCAAGCTATATACTACAGTATTATCAGGCTCTATACTACCGTATTATCACGCTATATACTACAGTATTACCACGCTATATACTACAGTGTTATCATGCTATATACTACAGTATTATCACACTATATACTACAGTATTATCATGCTGTATACTTTGTTTGTTTGTTTGTTTTGTTTGTTTGTTTGTTTATAGCCGCCTGAGCAATTTTTCAGCTATCCGGCGGCTGTCACCATTACCGGTGACAAGGCTGCAAATTTAGACCTATGCTCGGCACTCAGGGCCTTTGAGCAGGGAGGGATCTTTATCGTGCCGCAACTACTGCGACACGGGACCTCGGTTTATACGGTCTCATCCGAAAGACCGGCAACCACGTCCCACAGTCGGATTCGAACCCCCGACTCAAGGATCATCAGATCTTTGAGCCCGACGCTCTAACCACTGCGCCACGCGGGCGACTTCGCTGTATACTACAGTTTTATCATGCTATACACTGCATTATAATCCCGCTATATACTACAGTATTATCACGCTAGATACTACAGTATTATCACGCTATTTACACTACAGTATTTACACGCTATAAACTACAGGATTATCACGGTATCTACTACAGTATTATTACGCTATATACTACAGTATTTACACGCTATAAACTACAGTATTATCACGGTATCTACTACAGTATCAATCACGCTATATACTACAGTATTATCACACTATATACTACATTATTTTCACGGTCTATACTACAGTATTATCACGCAATATACTACATTATTATCACGCTCTATACTACAGTATTATCACGCTATATAGTACAGTATTATCACGCTATATACTACAGTATTATCACGCAAGATACTACAGTATTATCACGGTACATACTACAATAGTATCATGGTTCATACTACAGTATCATCACGCTATATACTACAGTATTATCACGCTATATACTACAATATTATCACGCTATATACTACAGTATTATCACGGTATATACTACAGTATTATCACACTATATACTACAGTATTATCAAGCTATCTACTACAGTATTATCACGGTATATACTACATTATTATCACGCTATACACTACAGTATTATCACTCTATATACTACAGTATTATCACGGTATATACTACAGTATTATCACACTATATACTACAGTATTATCACACTATATACTACAGTATTATCACACTATATACTACATTATTATCACGCTCGATACTACAGTATTATCAAGCTATATACTACAGTATTATCAGGCTCTATACTACCGTATTATCACGCTATATACTACAGTATCAATCACTCTATATACTACGGTATTATCACGCTATATACTACGGTATGATCACGCTATATACTACAGTATCAATCACGCTATATACTACACTATTATCAAACAATATACTACATTATTATCACGCTATATACTACAGTATTATCACGCTATACACTACAGTATTATCACGCTGTATACTACATTATTATCACGCTATATAATACAGTATTATCACGCTATATACTACAGTATTATCACGCTATATACTACATTATTATCACGCTACACACTACAGTATTATCACGCTATATACTACAGTATTATCACGCTATAAACTACAGTATTATCATGCCATATACTACAATATTATCACGCTATATACTACAATATTATCACGGTATGTACTACATTATTATCAAGCTATATACTACAATATTATCACGCTATATACTACAGTTTTATCATGATATATACTACAGTTTCATCACGGTATATTCTCCAGTATTATCACGTTATATCCTATAGTATTATCACGCTATATACTACAGTATTATCACACTATATACTACAGTATTATCACGCTATATACTACAGTATTATCACGGTATATACTACAATATTATCACGCTATATACTAGAGTATTATAACGCTATATACTACAGTATTATCAAGCTATATACTACAGTATTATCACGCTATATACTACAGTATTATCACGCTATACACTACAGTATTATCACGGTATATATTACAATATTATCACGCTATATACTACAGTATTATCACGCTATATACTACGGTATTATCACGCTATATACTACAGTATTATCACGCTATATACTACAGTATTATCACGCTATATACTACAGTATTATCACACTATATACTACGTTATTATCACGCTATATACTACAGTATTATCACGGTATCTACTACAGTATTATCACGCTATATACTACAGTATTATCACGCTATATACTACAGTATTATCACGCTATATACTACAGTATTATCACGCTATATACTACAGTATTATCACGCTATATACTACTGTATTATCTTGCTATATACTACCGTATTATCACGCTATATACTACAGTATTATCACGCTATATACTACAGTATTATCACGGTATATACTACAGTATTATCACGCTATATACTACAGTATTATCACGCTATATACTACAGTATTATCACGCTATATACTACAGTATTATCACGCTATATACTACAGTATTATCTCGCTATATACTACCGTATTATCACGCTATATACTACAGTATTATCACGCTATATACTACAGTATTATCACACTATATACTACAGTATTATCACGGTATATACTTCAGTATTATCACGGTATGTACTACGGTATGATCACGCAATATACTACAGTATTATCACGCTATATACTATATTATCATCACGCTATATACTACGGTATGATCACGCTATATACTACAGTATTATCACGCTATATACTACAATATGATCACGCTATACACTACAGTATTATCAGGGTATACACTACAATTATCTCACGTTATATACTACAGTATTATCACACTATATACTACAGTATCAATCACGCTATATTCTACGGTATTATCACGCTATATACTACAGAATTATCTCGCTATATACTACAGTATTATCACACTATATACTACATTATTATCACGCTCGATACTACAGTATTATCAAGCTATATACTACAGTATTATCAGGCTCTATACTACCGTATTATCACGCTATATACTACAGTATCAATCACGCTATATACTACGGTATTATTACGCTATATACTACAGTATTATCACGCTATATACTACGTTATTATCACGCTATATACTACAGTATTATCACGCTATATACTACAGTATTATCTCAGTATATACTACAGTATTATCACGGTATATACTACATTATTATTAAGAGATATACTACAGTATTATCATGCTATATACTACAGTATTATCACACTATATACTACAGTATTATCATGCTGTATACTTTGTTTGTTTGTTTGTTTTGTTTGTTTGTTTGTTGATAGCCGCCTGAGCAATTTTTCAGCTATCCGGCGGCTGTCACCATTACCGGTGACAGGGCTGCAAATTTAGACCTATGCTCGGCACTCAGGGCCTTTGAGCAGGGAGGGATCTTTATCGTGCCACACCTACTGCGACACGGGACCTCGGTTTATACGGTCTCATCCGAAAGGCCGGCAACCACGTCCCACAGTGGGATTCGAACCCCCGACTCAAGGATCATCAGATCTTTGACCCCAACGCTCTAACCACTGCGCCACGCGGGCGGCTTCGCTGTATACTACAGTATCATCACGCTATACACTACAGTATTTACACGCTATAAACTACAGTATTATCACGGTATCTACTACAGTATTATTACGCTATATACTACAGTATTTACACGCTATAAACTACAGTATTATCACGGTATCTACTACAGTATCAATCACGCTATATACTACATTATTATCACGGTCTATACTACAGTATTATCACGCTATATACTACATTATTATCACGCTCTATACCACAGTATTTCCAGGCTATATACTACAGTATTATCACGCTATATACTACAGTATTATCACGCTATATAGTACAGTAGTATCACGCTATATACTACAGTATTATCACGCAAGATACTACAGTATTATCACGGTACATACTACAATAGTATCATGGTTCATACTACAGTATCATCACGCTATATACTACAGTATTATCACGCTATATACTACAATATTATCACGCTATATACTACAGTATTATCACGGTATATACTACAGTATTATCACACTATATACTACAGTATTATCACACTATATACTGCAGTATTATCACGCTATATACTACAGTATTATCACACTATATACTACAGTATTATCACGTTCGATACTACAGTATTATCAAGCTATATACTACAGTATTATCACGCTATATACTACAGTATTATCACGCTATATACTACAGTATTATCACGGTATATACTACAGTATTATCACGCTATACACTACAGTATTATCACGGTATATACTACAGTATTATCAAGCTATATACTATAGTATTATCACGGTATATACTACAGTATTATCACGGTATATACTACAGTATTATCACGCTATATACTACCGTATTATCACGCTATATACTACAGTATCAATCACGCTATATACTACGGTATCATCACGCTATATACTACAGAATTATCTCCCTATATACTACGGTATGATCACGCTATATACTACAGTATTATCACGCTATATACTATAGTATTATCACGCTGTATACTACATTATTATCAAGAGATATACTACAGTATGATCACGCTATATAATACAGTATTATCATGCTATATACTACAGTATTATCACACTATATACTACAGTATTATCACGCTGTATACTACATTATTATCACGCTATATACTACAGTATTATCACGCTATATACTAAAGTATTATCCCGCTAGATACTACATTATTATCACGCTATATACTACAGTATTATCATGCCATATACTACAGTATTATCATGGTATCTACTACAGTATTTACACGCTATAAATTACAGTATTATCATGGTATCTACTACAGTATTATCACGGTATATACTACAGTATTATCACGCTATATACTACAGTATTTTCACGCTATATACTACAATATTATCACGATATATACTACAGTATTATCACGGTATATACTACAGTATTATCGTGCTATACTGCAGTATTATCACTCTATATACTACAGTATTATCACGCTCTATACTACAGTATTTTCAGGCTATATACTACAGTATTATCACGCTATATACTAATCATTATCACTTTATATACTACAGTATCATCACTCTATATACTATAGTATTATCACGCTATATACTACAGTATTATCACGGTATATACTACAGTATTATCACACTATATACTACAGTATTATCACGCTATATACTACAGTATTATCACGGTATATACTACAGTATTATCACGCTATATACTACAGTATTATCACGCTATATACTATAGTATTATCACGGTATATACTACAGTATTATCACGCTATATACTACAGTATGATAACGCTATATACTACAGTATCATCACTCTATATACTGCAGTATTATCACTCTATATACTACAGTATTATCACGCTCTATACTACAGTATTTTCAGGCTATATACTACAGTATTATCACACTATATACTAATCATTATCACTCTATATACTACAGTATCATCACTCTATATACTATAGTATTATCACGCTATATACTACAGTATTATCACGGTATATACTACAGTATTATCACACTATATACTACAGTATTATCACGCTATATACTACAGTATTATCACGGTATATACTACAGTATTATCACGCTATATACTACAGTATTATCACGCTATATACTATAGTATTATCACGGTATATACTACAGTATTATCACGCTATATACTACAGTATTATCACGCTATATACTACAGTATTATCACACTATATACTACAGTATTATCACGCTATACACTACAGGATTATCACGCAAGATACTACAGTATTATCACGATACATCCTACAATAGAATCACGGTTCATACTACAGTATTATCACGATGTATACTACAGTATTATCACAATATATACTACGGTATGATCACGCTATATACTACAGTATTATCACGCTATATACTATAGTATTATCACGCTGTATACTACATTATAATCAAGAGATATATTACAGTATCATCACGCTATATACTACAGTATTATCATCCTATATACTACACTATTATCAAACTATATACTCCAGTATTATCACGCTGTATACTACATCATTATCACCGTATATAGTACAGTATTATCACACTATAAACTACAGTATTATCACGGTATATACTACAGTATTATCTCGCTCTACACTACAGTATTATCACGCTATATACTCCAGTATTATCACGCTATATACTACAGTATTATCACGCTATATACTACAGTATTATCACGCTATATACTACAGTATTATCACGCTATATACTACGGTATGATCACGCTATATACTACAGTATTATCACGGTATATACTACAGTATTATCACGGTATATACTACAGAATTATCACGGTATATACTACAGTATTATCACACTATATACTACAGTATTATCACGCTATATACTACAGTATTTTCACACTATATACTACAGTATTATCACACTATATACTACAGTATTATCACGGTATATACTACAGTATTACCTCGCTATACACTACAGTATTATCACACTATATACTACAGTATTATCACGGTATATACTACAGTATTATCACACTATAAACTACAGTATTATCACGGTATATACTACAGTATTATCTCGCTCTACACTACAGTATTATCACGCTATATACTACATTATTATCACGCTATACACTACAGTATTATCACGGTATATACTACAGTATTATCACACTTTATACTCCAGTATTATCACACTATATACTACAGTATTATCACGCTATATACTACAGTATTATCACGGTATATACTACAGTATTATCACGCTATATACTACAGTATCATCACACTATACACTACAGTATTATCACGGTATATACTACAGTATTATCACGCTATACACTACAGTATTATCACGGTATATAATACTGTATTATCATGCTATATACTACAGTATTATCACGCTATATACTACATTATTATCACGCAATATACTATAGTATTATCACGCTATATACTACATTATTTACACGCTATATACTATAGTATTATCACATTATATACTACAGTATTATCACGCTATAGACTACAGTATTATCACGGAATCTACTACAGTATCAATCACGCTATATACTACAGTATTATCACACTATATACTACAGTATTATCACGGTCTATACTACAGTATTATTATGCTATGTACTACATTATTATCACGAACTATACTACAGTATTATCAGGCTATATACTACAGTGTTATCACGCTATATACTACAGTATTATCACGCTAGATACTACAATATTATCACGCTATATACTACAGTATTATCACGGTATATACTACAGTATTATCACGCTATATACTACAGTATTATCACGCTATATACTACAGTATTATCACGGTATATATTACAGTATTATCACGGTATATACTACAGTATTATTACGCTATATACTACTGTATTATCACGCTATATACTACAGTATTATCACGCTATATACTACAGTATTATCACGGTATATACTACAGTATTATCACGCTATATACTACAGTATTATCACGGTATATACTACAGTATTATCACGGTATATACTACAGTATTATCACGGTACATACTACAGTATTATCACACTATATACTACAGTATTATCACGCTATATACTACAGTATTATCACGGTATGTACTACAGTATTATCACGCTATATACTACAGTATTATCACGGTATATACTACAGTATTATCACGGCATATACTACAGTATTATCACGCTATATACTACAGTATTATCACGCTATATACTACAGTATTACAACGCTATATACTATATTATTATCACTCTATACACTATAGTATTATCACACTATATACTACAGTATCATCACGCTATATTCTACAGTATTATCACGGTATATACTACAGTATTATCACGCTATATACTACAGTATTATCACGGTATATACTACAGTATTATCACGCTATACACTACAGTATTATCACGCTATATACTACAGTATTATCACGCTATATACTACAGTATTATCACACTATATACTACAGTATTATCACGATATATACTACAGTATTATCACACTATATACTACAGTATTATCACGATATATACTACAGTATTATCACACTATATACTACAGTATTATCACGCTATATACTACAGTATTATCACGCTATATACTACAGTATCATCACGCTATATTCTACAGTATTATCACGGTATATACTACAGTATTATCACGCTATATACTACAATATTATCACGGTATATACTACAGTATTATCACGCTATACACTACAGTATTTACACGCTATATACTACAGTATTATCACGATATATACTACAGTATTATCACGCTATGTACTACAGTATTATCACGCTAGATACTACAGTATTATCACACTATACACTACAGTATTATCACGGTATATATTACAGTATTATCACGCTATATACTACAGTATTATCACGCTATATACTACAGTATTATCACACTATATACTATATTATTATCACCTTATATACTACAGTATTTTTATGCTATATACTACAGAATTATCACGCTCTCTACTACAGTATTATCACGCTATATACTATATTATTATCACCCTATATACTACAGTATTATCACGCTATATACTACAGTATTATCACACTATATACTATATTATTATCACCCTATATACTACAGTATTATTATGCTATATACTACAGTATTATCACGCTATATACTACAGTATTATCATGCTATATACTACAGTATTATCACGCTATATACTACAGTATTATCACGCTATATACTACAGTATTTTCACGCTATATACTACAATATTATCACGCTATATACTACAGTATTATCACGCTAGATACTACAGTATTATCACACTATATACTACAGTATTATCACGCTATATACTACAGTATTATCACGCTATATACTACAGTATTATCACACTATATACTACAGTATTATCACGCTATATACTACAGTATTATCACGCTATATACTACAGTATTATCACGCTATAAACTACAGTATTATCATGCCATATACTACAATATTATCACGCTATATACTACAATATTATCACGGTATGTACTACATTATTATCAAGCTATATACTACAATATTATCACGCTATATACTACAGTTTTATCATGATATATACTACAGTTTTATCACGGTATATTCTCCAGTATTATCACGTTATATCCTATAGTATTATCACGCTATATACTACAGTATTATCACACTATATACTACAGTATTATCACGCTATATACTACAGTATTATCACGGTATATACTACAGTATTATCACGGTATATATTACAATATTATCACGCTATATACTACAGTATTATCACGCTATATACTACAGTATTATCACGGTATATATTACAATATTATCACGCTATATACTACAGTATTATCACGCTATATACTACAGTATTATCACGCTATATACTACAGTATTATCACGCTATATACTACAGTATTATCACGCTATATACTACAGTATTATCACACTATATATTACGTTATTATCACGCTATATACTACAGTATTATCACGGTATCTACTACAGTATTATCACGCTATATACTACAGTATTATCACGCTATATACTACAGTATTATCACGCTATATACTACAGTATTATCACGGTATATACTACAGTATTATCACGCTATATACTACAGTATTATCACGCTATATACTACAGTACTATCACGCTATATACTACAGTATTATCACGCTATATACTACAGTATTATCACGGTATATATTACAGTATTATCACGGTATATACTACAGTATTATCACGCTATATACTACAGTATTATCACGCTCTATACTACAGTATTATCACGCTATATACTACAGTATTATCACGTTATATACTACAGTATTATCACGCTATATACTACAGTATTATCACGCTATATACTACTGTATTATCTCGCTATATACTACCGTATTATCACGCTATTTACTACAGTATTATCACGCTATATACTACAGTATTATCACGCTATATACTACAGTATTATCACGCTATATACTACAGTATTATCACGCTATATACTACAGTATTATCACGCTATATACTACAGTATTATCTCGCTATATACTACCGTATTATCACGCTATATACTACAGTATTATCACGCTATATACTACAGTATTATCACACTATATACTACAGTATTATCACGGTATATACTTCAGTATTATCACGGTATATACTACGGTATGATCACGCTATATACTACAGTATTATCACGCTATATACTATATTATCATCACGCTATATACTACGGTATGATCACGCTATATACTACAGTATTATCACGCTATATACTACAATATGATCACGCTATACACTACAGTATTATCAGGGTATACACTACAATTATCTCACGTTATATACTACAGTATTATCACACTATATACTACAGTATCAATCACGCTATATTCTACGGTATTATCACGCTATATACTACAGAATTATCTCGCTATATACTACAGTATTATCACACTATATACTACATTATTATCACGCTCGATACTACAGTATTATCAAGCTATATACTACAGTATTATCAGGCTCTATACTACCGTATTATCACGCTATATACTACAGTATCAATCACGCTATATACTACGGTATTATTACGCTATATACTACGGTATTATCACGCTATATACTACAGTATTATCACGCTATATGCTATAGTATTATCATGCTGTATACTACATTATTATTAAGAGATATACTACAGTATTATCATGCTATATACTACAGTATTATCACACTATATACTACAGTATTATCATGCTATATACTACAGTATTATCACACTATATACTACAGTATTATCATGCTGTATACTTTGTTTGTTTGTTTGTTTTGTTTGTTTGTTTGTTGATAGCCGCCTGAGCAATTTTTCAGCTATCCGGCGGCTGTCACCATTACCGGTGACAGGGCTGCAAATTTAGACCTATGCTCGGCACTCAGGGCCTTTGAGCAGGGAGGGATCTTTATCGTGCCACACCTACTGCGACACGGGACCTCGGTTTATACGGTCTCATCCGAAAGGCCGGCAACCACGTCCCACAGTGGGATTCGAACCCCAGACTCAAGGATCATCAGATCTTTGACCCCAACGCTCTAACCACTGCGCCACGCGGGCGGCTTCGCTGTATACTACAGTATCATCACGCTATACACTACAGTATTTACACGCTATAAACTACAGTATTATCACGGTATCTACTACAGTATTATTACGCTATATACTACAGTATTTACACGCTATAAACTACAGTATTATCACGGTATCTACTACAGTATCAATCACGCTATATACTACAGTATTATCACGCTATATACTACATTATTATCACGGTCTATACTACAGTATCATCACGCTATACACTACAGTATTGACACGCTATAAACTACAGTATTATCACGGTATCTACTACAGTATTATTACGCTATATACTACATTATTATCACACTCTATACCACAGTATTTCCAGGCTATATACTACAGTATTATCACGCTATATACTACAGTATTATCACGCTATATCCTACAGTATTATCACGCTAGATACTACAGTATTATCACGCTATATACTACAGTATCATCACGCTATACACTACAGTATTTACAAGCTATAAACTACAGTATTATCACGGTATCTACTACAGTATTATTACGCTATATACTACAGTATTTACACGCTATAAACTACAGTATTATCACGGTATCTACTACAGTATCAATCACGCTATATACTACAGCATTATCACACTATATACTACATTATTATCACGGTCTATACTACAGTATTATCACGCTATATACTACATTATTATCACGCTCTATACCACAGTATTTCCAGGCTATATACTACAGTATTATCACGCTATATACTACAGTATTATCACGCTATATAGTACAGTAGTATCACGCTATATACTACAGTATTATCAAGCAAGATACTACAGTATTATCACGGTACATACTACAATAGTATCATGGTTCATACTACAGTATCATCACGCTATATACTACAGTATTATCACGCTATATACTACAATATTATCACGCTATATACTACAGTATTATCACGGTATATACTACAGTATTATCACACTATATACTACAGTATTATCACACTATATACTGCAGTATTATCACGCTATATACTACAGTATTATCACACTATATACTACAGTATTATCACGCTCGATACTACAGTATTATCAAGCTATATACTACAGTATTATCACGCTATATACTACAGTATTATCACGCTATATACTACAGTATTATCACGGTATATACTACAGTATTATCACGCTATACACTACAGTATTATCACGGTATATACTACAGTATTATCAAGCTATATACTACAGTATTATCACGGTATATACTACAGTATTATCACGGTATATACTACAGTATTATCACACTATATACTAATCATTATCACTCTATATACTACAGTATCATCACTCTATATACTATAGTATTATCACGCTATATACTACAGTATTATCACGGTATATACTACAGTATTATCACACTATATACTACAGTATTATCACGCTATATACTACAGTATTATCACGGTATATACTACAGTATTATCACGCTATATACTACAGTATGATCACGCTATATACTATAGTATTATCACGGTATATACTACAGTATTATCACGCTATATACTACAGTATTATCACGCTATATACTACAGTATTATCACACTATATACTACAGTATTATCACGCTATACACTACAGGATTATCACGCAAGATACTACAGTATTATCACGATACATCCTACAATAGAATCACGGTTCATACTACAGTATTATCACGATGTATACTACAGTATTATCACAATATATACTACGGTATGATCACGCTATATACTACAGTATTATCACGCTAAATACTATAGTATTATCACGCTGTATACTACATTATAATCAAAAGATATATTACAGTATCATCACGCTATATACTACAGTATTATCATCCTATATACTACACTATTATCAAACTATATACTCCAGTATTATCACGCTGTATACTACATCATTATCACCGTATATAGTACAGTATTATCACACTATAAACTACAGTATTATCACGGTATATACTACAGTATTATCTCGCTCTACACTACAGTATTATCACGCTATATACTCCAGTATTATCACGCTATATACTACAGTATTATCACGCTATATACTACAGTATTATCACGCTATATACTACAGTATTATCACGCTATATACTACGGTATGATCACGCTATATACTACAGTATTATCACGGTATATACTACAGTATTATCACGGTATATACTACAGAATTATCACGGTATATACTACAGTATTATCACACTATATACTGCAGTATTATCACGCTATATACTACAGTATTTTCACACTATATACTACAGTATTATCACACTATATACTACAGTATTATCACGGTATATACTACAGTATTACCTCGCTATACACTACAGTATTAACATAGTATATACTACATTATTATCATGGTATATACTACCGTATTATCACGCTATATACTACAGTATTATCACACTATATACTACAGTATTATCACGGTATATACTACAGTATTATCACACTATAAACTACAGTATTATCACGGTATATACTACAGTATTATCTCGCTCTACACTACAGTATTATCACGCTATATACTACATTATTATCACGCTATACACTACAGTATTATCACGGTATATACTACAGTATTATCACACTTTATACTCCAGTATTATCACACTATATACTACAGTATTATCACGCTATATACTACAGTATTATCACGGTATATACTACAGTATTATCACGCTATATACTACAGTATCATCACACTATACACTACAGTATTATCACGGTATATACTACAGTATTATCACGCTATACACTACAGTATTATCACGGTATATAATACTGTATTATCATGCTATATACTACAGTATTATCACGCTATATACTACATTATTATCACGCAATATACTATAGTATTATCACGCTATATACTACATTATTTACACGCTATATACTATAGTATTATCACATTATATACTACAGTATTATCACGCTATAGACTACAGTATTATCACGGAATCTACTACAGTATCAATCACGCTATATACTACAGTATTATCACACTATATACTACAGTATTATCACGGTCTATACTACAGTATTATTATGCTATATACTACATTATTATCACGAACTATACTACAGTATTATCAGGCTATATACTACAGTGTTATCACGCTATATACTACAGTATTATCACGCTAGATACTACAATATTATCACGCTATATACTACAGTATTATCACGGTATATACTACAGTATTATCACGCTATATACTACAGTATTATCACGCTATATACTACAGTATTATCACGGTATATATTACAGTATTATCACGGTATATACTACAGTATTATCACGCTATATACTACTGTATTATCACGCTATATACTACAGTATTATCACGGTATATACTACAGTATTATCACGGTACATACTACAGTATTATCACACTATATACTACAGTATTATCACGCTATATACTACAGTATTATCACGGTATGTACTACAGTATTATCACGCTATATACTACAGTATTATCACGGTATATACTACAGTATTATCACGGCATATACTACAGTATTATCACGCTATATACTACAGTATTATCACGCAATATACTACAGTATTACAACGCTATATACTATATTATTATCACCCTATATACCATAGCATTATCACGCTATATACTACATTATTATCAAGCTCTATACTACAGTATTATCACGGTATATACTACAGTATTATCACGCTATATACTACTGTATTATCACGCTCTATACTACAGTATTATCACGGTATATACTACAGTATTATCACGCTATATACTACTGTATTATCACGCTATATACTACAGTATTATCACGCTATATACTACAGTATTATCACGGTATATACTACAGTATTATCACGCTATATACTACAGTATTATCACGCTATACACTACAGTATTATCACGCTATATACTACAGTATTATCACGCTATATACTACAGTATTATCACACTATATACTACAGTATTATCACGATATATACTACAGTATTATCACACTATATACTATAGTATTATCACGCTATATACTACAGTATTATCACGCTATATACTACAGTATCATCACGCTATATTCTACAGTATTATCACGGTATATACTACAGTATTATCACGCTATATACTACAATATTATCACGGTATATACTACAGTATTATCACGCTATACACTACAGTATTTACACGCTATATACTACAGTATTATCACGATATATACTACAGTATTATCACGCTCTATACTACAGTATTATCACGCTATATACTACTTTATTATTACGCTATGTACTACAGTATTGTCCCGCTAGATACTACAATATTATCACGCTATATACTACAGTATTATCACGGTATATACTACAGTATTATCACGCTATATACTACAATATTATCACGCTATATACTACAGTATTATCACGGTATATATTACAGTATTATCACGGTATATACTACAGTATTATCACGCTATATACTACTGTATTATCACGCTATATACTACAGTATTATCACGGTATATACTACAGTATTATCACGGTACATACTACAGTATTATCACACTATATACTACAGTATTATCACGCTATATACTACAGTATTATCACGGTATGTACTACAGTATTATCACGCTATATACTACAGTATTATCACGGTATATACTACAGTATTATCACGGCATATACTACAGTATTATCACGCTATATACTACAGTATTATCACGCTATATACTACTGTATTATCACGCTCTATACTACAGTATTATCACGGTATATACTACAGTATTATCACGCTATATACTACTGTATTATCACGCTATATACTACAGTATTATCACGCTATATACTACAGTATTATCACGGTATATACTACAGTATTATCACGCTATATACTACAGTATTATCACGCTATACACTACAGTATTATCACGCTATATACTACAGTATTATCACGCTATATACTACAGTATTATCACACTATATACTACAGTATTATCACGATATATACTACAGTATTATCACACTATATACTACAGTATTATCACGCTATATACTACAGTATTATCACGCTATATACTACAGTATCATCACGCTATATTCTACAGTATTATCACGGTATATACTACAGTATTATCACGCTATATACTACAATATTATCACGGTATATACTACAGTATTATCACGCTATACACTACAGTATTTACACGCTATATACTACAGTATTATCACGATATATACTACAGTATTATCACGCTCTATACTACAGTATTATCACGCTATATACTACTTTATTATCACGCTATGTACTACAGTATTATCACGCTATATACTACTGTATTATCACGCTATATACTATATAATTATCACGGTATATACTACAGTATTATCACGCTAGATACTACAGTATTATCACACTATACACTACAGTATTATCACGGTATATATTACAGTATTATCACGCTATATACTACAGTATTATCACGCTAGATACTACAGTATTATCACACTATATACTACAGTATTATCACGCTATATACTACAGTATTATCACGCTATATACTACAGTATTATCACACTATATACTACAGTATTATCACGCTATATACTACAGTATTATCACGCTATATACTACAGTATTATCACGGTATATACTACAGTATTATCACGGTATATACTACAGTATTATCACGGTACATACTACAGTATTATCACGCTATATACTACAGTATTATCACGTTATATACTACAGTATTATCACGGTATATACTACAGTATTATCACGGTGTATACTATAGTATTATCACGGTATATAGTACAGTATTATTACGGTATATACTACAGTATTATCACGCTATATACTACAGTATTATCACGCTAAATACTACAGTATTACAACGCTATATACTATATTATTATCACCCTATATACTATAGTATTATCACGGTATATACTACAGTATTATCACGGTATATACTACCGTATTATCACGCTATATACTACAGTATTATCACGCTAAATACTACAGTATTACAACGCTATATACTATATTATTATCACCCTATATACTATAGTATTATCACGGTATATACTACAGTATTATCACGCTATATACTACAGTATTATCACGCTATATACTACAGTATTATCACGCTATATACTACAGTATTATCATACTATATACTACATTATTATCACGCTATATACTACAGTATTATCACGCTATATACTACAGTATTATCACGCTATATACTACAGTATTATCACGCTATATACTACAGTATTATCACACTATATACTACAGTATTATCACGCTATATACTACAGTATTATCACGCTATATACTACAATAGTATCATGCTATATACTACAGTATTATCACGCTCTATACTACAGTATTATCACGCTATATACTATATTATTATCACCCTATATACTACAGTATTATCACGGTATATACTACAGTATTATCACGCTATATACTACAGTATTATCACGCTAAATACTACAGTATTACAACGCTTTATACTATATTATTATCACCCTATATACTATAGTATTATCACGGTATATACTACAGTATTATCACGGTATATACTACCGTATTATCACGCTATATACTACAGTATTATCACGCTAAATACTACAGTATTACAACGCTATATACTATATTGTTATCACCCTATATACTATAGTATTATCACGCTATATACTACATTATTATCACGCTCTATACTACAGTATTATCACGCTATATACTACAGTATTATCACGCTATATACTACAGTACTATCACGCTATATACTACAGTATGATCACGCTATATACTACAGTATTATCACGCTATATACTACAGTATGATCTCGCTATATACTACAGTATTATCACGCTATATACTACTGTATTATCACCCTATATACTACAGTATTATCACGCTATATACTATAGTATTATCACGGTATATACTACAGTATTATCACGGTGTATACTATAGTATTATCACGGTATATACTACAGTATTATCACGGTATATACTACAGTATTATCACGCTATATACTACAGTATTATCACGCTAAATACTACAGTATTACAACGCTATATACTATATTATTATCACCCTATATACTATAGTATTATCACGCTATATACTACATTATTATCACGCTCTATACTACAGTATTATCACGCTATATACTACAGTATTATCACGCTATATACTACAGTATTATCACACTATATACTATATTATTATCACCTTATATACTACAGTATTTTTATGCTATATACTACAGAATTATCACGCTCTCTACTACAGTATTATCACGCTATATACTATATTATTATCACCCTATATACTACAGTATTATCACGCTATATACTACAGTATTATCACACTATATACTATATTATTATCACCCTATATACTACAGTATTATTATGCTATATACTACAGTATTATCACGCTATATACTACAGTATTATCATGCTATATACTACAGTATTATCACGCTATATACTACAGTATTATCACGCTATATACTACAGTATTTTCACGCTATATACTACAATATTATCACGCTATATACTACAGTATTATCACGCTAGATACTACAGTATTATCACACTATATACTACAGTATTATCACGCTATATACTACAGTATTATCACGCTATATACTACAGTATTATCACACTATATACTACAGTATTATCACGCTATATACTACAGTATTATCACGCTATATACTACAGTATTATCACGGTATATACTACAGTATTATCACGGTATATACTACAGTATTATCACGGTACATACTACAGTATTATCACGCTATATACTACAGTATTATCACGTTATATACTACAGTATTATCACGGTATATACTACAGTATTATCACGGTGTATACTATAGTATTATCACGGTATATACTACAGTATTATCACGGTATATACTACAGTATTATCACGCTATATACTACAGTATTATCACGCTAAATACTACAGTATTACAACGCTATATACTATATTATTATCACGGTATATACTACAGTATTATCACGGTATATACTACCGTATTATCACGCTATATACTACAGTATTATCACGCTATATACTACAATAGTATCATGCTATATACTACAGTATTATCACGCTCTATACTACAGTATTATCACGCTATATACTATATTATTATCACCCTATATACTACAGTATTATCACGGTATATACTACAGTATTATCACGCTATATACTACAGTATTATCACGCTAAATACTACAGTATTACAACGCTTTATACTATATTATTATCACCCATTATACTATAGTATTATCACGGTATATACTACAGTATTATCACGGTATATACTACCGTATTATCACGCTATATACTACAGTATTATCACGCTAAATACTACAGTATTACAACGCTATATACTATATTGTTATCACCCTATATACTATAGTATTATCACGCTATATACTACATTATTATCACGCTCTATACTACAGTATTATCACGCTATATACTACAGTATTATCACGCTATATACTACAGTACTATCACGCTATATACTACAGTATGATCACGCTATATACTACAGTATTATCACGCTATATACTACAGTATGATCTCGCTATATACTACAGTATTATCACGCTATATACTACTGTATTATCACGCTATATACTACAGTATTATCACGGTGTATACTATAGTATTATCACGGTATATACTACAGTATTATCACGGTATATACTACAGTATTATCACGCTATATACTACAGTATTATCACGCTAAATACTACAGTATTACAACGCTATATACTATATTATTATCACCCTATATACTATAGTATTATCACGCTATATACTACATTATTATCACGCTCTATACTACAGTATTATCACGTTATATACTACAGTATTATCACGGTATATACTACAGTATTATCACGGTGTATACTATAGTATTATCACGGTATATACTACAGTATTATCACGGTATATACTACAGTATTATCACGCTATATACTACAGTATTATCACGTTAAATACTACAGTATTACAACACTATATACTATATTATTATCACCCTATATACTACAGTATCATCACGCTATATACTACAGTATTATCACGCTATATACTACAGTACTATCACGCTATATACTACAGTATGATCACGCTCTATACTACAGTATTATCACGCTATATACTACAGTATTATCACGCTATATACTACAGTATTATCACGCTATATACTACAGTATGATCACGCTATATACTACAGTATGATCACGCTATATACTACAGTATGATCACGCTATATACTACAGTATTATCACGCTATATACTACATTATTTTCACGCTATATACTACAGTATTATCACGCTATATACTACAGTATTATCACGCTATATACTACAGTATTATCATACTATATACTACATTAATATCACGCTATATACTACAGTATTATCACGCTATATACTACAGTATTATCACGCTATATACTACAGTATTATCACGCTATATACTACAGTATTATCACACTATATACTACAGTATTATCACGCTATATACTACAGTATTATCACGCTATATACTACAATAGTATCATGCTATATACTACAGTATTATCACGCTCTATACTACAGTATTATCACGCTATATACTATATTATTATCACCCTATATACTACAGTATTATCACGGTATATACTACAGTATTATCACGCTATATACTACAGTATTATCACGCTAAATACTACAGTATTACACCGCTATATACTATATTATTATCACCCTATATACTATAGTATTATCACGGTATATACTACAGTATTATCACGGTATATACTACCGTATTATCACGCTATATACTACAGTATTATCACGCTAAATACTACAGTATTACAACGCTATATACTATATTGTTATCACCCTATATACTATAGTATTATCACGCTATATACTACATTATTATCACGCTCTATACTACAGTATTATCACGCTATATACTACAGTATTATCACGCTATATACTACAGTACTATCACGCTATATACTACAGTATGATCACGCTATATACTACAGTATTATCACGCTATATACTACAGTATGATCTCCCTATTTACTACAGTATTATCACGCTATATACTACTGTATTATCACGCTATATAGTACAGTATTATCACGCTATATACTATAGTATTATCACGGTATATACTACAATATTATCACGGTGTATACTATAGTATTATCACGGTATATACTACAGTATTATCACGGTATATACTACAGTATTATCACGCTATATACTACAGTATTATCACGCTAAATACTACAGTATTACAACGCTATATACTATATTATTATCACCCTATATACTATAGTATTATCACGCTATATACTACATTATTATCACGCTCTATACTACAGTATTATCACGCTATATACTACAGTATTATCACGCTATATACTACAGTACTATCACGCTATATACTACAGTATGATCACGCTATATACTACAGTATTATCACGCTATATACTACAGTATCATCACGCTATATACTACAGTATGATCACGCTATGTACTACAGTATTATCACGCTATATACTACAGTATCATCACGCTATATACTACAGTATGATCACGCTATATACTACAGTATTATCACGCTATATACTACAGTATTATCACACTATATACTACAGTTTTATCACGCTATATACTACAGTATTATCACGCTATATACTACAATAGTATCATGTTATATACTACAGTATTATCACGCTCTATACTACAGTATTATCACGATATATACTATATTATTATCACCCTATATACTACAGTATTATCACGCTATATACTACAGTATTATCACGGTATATACTTCAGTATTATCACGCTATATACTACAGTATTATCACACTATATACTACAGTATTATCACGGTATATACTACAGTATTATCACACTATATACTACAGTATTATCACGGTATATACTACAGTATTATCACGCTATATACTACAGTAATATCACACTATATACTACAGTATTATCACGGTATATACTACAGTATTATCACGGTATATACTACTGTATTATCACGCTATACACTACAGTATTATCACGCTATATACTACAGTATTATCACGCTATATACTACAGTATTATCATGCTATATACTACAGTATTATCACGGTATATACTACAGTATTATCACGCTATATACTACAGTATTATCACGCTATATACTACAATATTATCACGCTATATACTACAGTATTATCACGCTAGATACTACAGTATTATCACACTATATACTACAGTATTATCACACTATATACTACAGTATTATCACGCTATATACTACAGTATTATCACACTATATACTACAGTATTATCACGCTATATACTACAGTATTATCACGCTATATACTACAGTATTATCACGGTATATACTACAGTATTATCACGGTATATACTACAGTATTATCACGGTACATACTACAGTATTATCACACTATATACTACAGTATTATCACGCTATAAACTACAGTATTATCACGGTATATACTACAGTATTATCACGGTGTATACTATAGTATTATCACGGTATATACTACAGTATTATCACGGTATATACTACAGTATTATCACGCTATATACTACCGTATTATCACGCTAAATACTACAGTATTACAACGCTATATACTATATTATTATCACCCTATATACTATAGTATTATCATGCTATATACTACATTATTATCACGGTCTATACTACAGTATTATCACGCTATATACTACAGTGTTATCACGCTATATACTACAGTATTATCACGCTATATACTACAGTATGATCACGCTATATACTACAGTATGATCACGCTATATACTACAGTATTATCACGCTATATACTACAGTATGATCACGCTATATACTACAGTATGATCACGCTATATACTACAGTATGATCACGCTATATACTACAGTATTATCACGCTATATACTACAGTATTATCACGCTATATACTACAGTATTATCATGCTATATACTACAGTATTATCACACTATATACTACAGTATTATCACGCTATATACTACAGTATTATCACACTATATACTACAGTATTATCACGCTATATACTACAGTATTATCACAGTATATACTACAGTACTATCACGCTATATACTACAATAATATCATGCTATATACTACAGTATTATCACGTTATATACTACAGTATTATCATGCTATATACTACAGTATTATCATGCTATATACTACTGTATTTACACGTTATAAACTACAGTATTATCACGGTATATACTACAGTATTATCACGCTATATACTATATTATCATCACGCTATATACTAAAGTATTATCATGCTATATACTACAGTATTATCACACTATATACTACAATATTATCACGCTAGATACTACAGTATCATCACGCTATATACTACAATATTATCACGCTAGATACTACAGTATTATCACGCTATATACTACAATATTATCACGCTAGATACTACAGTATTATCACGCTATATACTACAATATTATCACGCTATATACTACAGTATTATCACACTATATACTACAGTATTATCACACTATATACTACAGTATTATCACGGTATATACTACAGTATTATCACACTATATACTACAGTATTATCACGGTATATACTACAGTATTATCACGCTATATACTACAGTATTATCACACTATATACTACAGTATTATCACGGTATATACTACAGTATTATCACGGTATATACTACTGTATTATCGCGCTATATACTACAGTATTATCACGCTATATACTACAGTATTATCACGCTATATACTACATTATTATCACGCTATATACTACAGTATTATCACGCTATATACTACAGTATTATCACGTTATATACTACAGTATTATCACGCTATATACTACAGTATTATCACGCTATATACTACAGTATTATCATGCTATATACTACAATATTATCACACTATATACTACAGTATTATCACGCTATATACTACAGTATTATCACGCTATATACTACAGTATTATCACACTATAGACTACAGTATTATCACGCTATATACTACAGTATTATCACGCTATATACTACAGTATTATCACGCTATATACCACAGTATTATCACGCTATACACTACAATATTATCACGCTAGATACTACAGTATTATCACGCTATATACTACAATATTATCACGCTAGATACTACAGTATTATCACACTATATACTACAGTATTATCACGCTATATACTACAGTATTATCACGCTATACACTACAATATTATCACGCTAGATACTACAGTATTATCACGCTATATACTACAATATTATCACACTAGATACTACAGTATTATCACGCTATATACTACAGTATTATCACACTATATACTATATTATTATCACCCTATATAGTACAGTATTATTATGCTATATACTACAGTATTATCACGCTCTATACTACAGTATTATCACGCTATATACCAAATTATTATCACCTTATATACTACAGTATTATCACGCTATATACTACAGTATTATCACACTATATACTATATTATTATCACCCTATATACTACAGTATTATTATGCTATATACTACAGTATTATCACGCTATATACTACATTATTATCACGCTCTATACTACAGTATTATCACGCTATATACTACAGTATTATCACGCTATATACTACAGTATTATCACGCTATATACTACATTATTATCACGCTATACACTACTGTATTATCACGCTAGATACTACAGTATTATCACGCTATATAATACAGTATTATCACGGTATATACTACAGTATTATCACGCTATATACTACAGTATTATCACGCTATATACTACAATATTATCACGCTATATACTACAGTATTATCACGCTAGATACTACAGTATTATCACACTATATAAACTATAGTATTATCACACTATATACTACAGTATTATCACGCTATATACTACAGTATTATCACGCTATATACTACAGTATTATCACGGTATATACTACAGTATTATCACGGTATATACTACAGTATTATCACGTTATATACTACAGTATTATCACGCTATATACTACAGTATTATCACGCTATATACTACAGTATTATCACGCTATATACTACAATATTATCACGGTATATACTACAGTATTATCACGCTAGATACTACTGTATTATCACACTATATACTACAGTATTATCACACTATATACTACAGTCTTATCACGCTATATACTACAGTATTATCACACTATATACTACAGTATTATCACGCTATATACTACAGTATTATCACGCTATATACTACAGTATTATCACGGTATATACTACAGTATTATCACGGTATATACTACAGTATTATCACGGTACATACTTCAGTATTATCACACTATATACTACAGTATTATCACGCTATATACTACAGTATTATCACGGTATATACTACAGTATTATCACGGTGTATACTATAGTATTATCACGGTATATACTATAGTATTATCACGGTATATACTACAGTATTATCACGCTATATACTACCGTATTATCACGCTAAATACTACAGTATTACAACGCTATATACTACAATATTATCACGCTATATACTACAGTATTATCATGCCATATACTACAGTATTATCACGGTATATACTACAGTATTATCACACTATATACTACAGTATTATCACGGTATATACTACAGTATTATCACGCTATATACTACAGTATTATCACACTATATACTACAGTATTATCACGGTATATACTACAGTATTATCACGGTATATACTACTGTATTATCACGCTATATACTACAGTATTATCACGCTATATACTACAGTATTATCACGCTATATACTACATTATTATCACGCTATATACTACAGTATTATCACGCTATATACTACAGTATTATCACGCTATATACTACAGTATTATCACGCTATATACTACAGTATTATCACGCTATATACTACAGTATTATCATGCTATATACTACAATATTATCACACTATATACTACAGTATTATCACGCTATATACTACAGTATTATCACGCTATATACTACAGTATTATCACGCTATATACTACACTATTATTACACTATATACTACAGTATTATCACGCTATATACTACAGTATTATCACGCTATATACTACAGTATTATCACGCTATATACTACAATATTATCACGCTAGATACTACAGTATTATCACGCTATATACTACAATATTATCACGCTAGATACTACAGTATTATCACACTATATACTACAGTATTATCACGCTATATACTACAATATTATCACGCTATACACTACAATATTATCACGCTAGATACTACAGTATTATCACGCTATATACTACAATATTATCACGCTAGATACTACATTATTATCACGCTATATACTACAGTATCAATCACGCTATATACTACGGTATTATCACGCTATACACTACAGAATTATCTCGCTATATACTACGGTATGATCACGCTATATACTACAGTATTATCACGCTATATACTATAGTATTATCACGCTATATACTACTGTATTATCACGCTATACACTACAATATTATCACGGTATATACTACAGTATTATCACGGTATATACTACAGTATTATCACGCTATATACTACCGTATTATCACGCTAAATACTACAGTATTACAACGCTATATACTATATTATTATCACCCTATATACTATAGTATTATCATGCTATATACTACATTATTATCACGGTCTATACTACAGTATTATCACGCTATATACTACAGTGTTATCACGCTATATACTACAGTATTATCACGCTATATACTACAGTATGATCACGCTATATACTACAGTATGATCACGCTATATACTACAGTATTATCACGCTATATACTACAGTATTATCACGCTATATACTACAGTATGATCACGCTATATACTACAGTATGATCACGCTATATACTACAGTATTATCACGCTATATACTACAGTATTATCACGCTATATACTACAGTATTATCATGCTATATACTACAGTATTATCACACTATATACTACAGTATTATCACGCTATATACTACAGTATTATCACACTATATACTACAGTATTATCACGCTATATACTACAGTATTATCACACTATATACTACAGTACTATCACGCTATATACTACAATAATATCATGCTATATACTACAGTATTATCACGTTATATACTACAGTATTATCATGCTATATACTACAGTATTATCATGCTATATACTACAGTATTTACACGTTATAAACTACAGTATTATCACGGTATATACTACAGTATTATCACGCTATATACTATATTATCATCACGCTATATACTAAAGTATTATCATGCTATATACTACAGTATTATCACACTATATACTACAATATTATCACGCTAGATACTACAGTATCATCACGCTATATACTACAATATTATCACGCTAGATACTACAGTATTATCACGCTATATACTACAATATTATCACGCTAGATACTACAGTATTATCACGCTATATATTACAATATTATCACGCTATATACTACAGTATTATCACACTATATACTACAGTATTATCACGCTATATACTACAATATTATCACGCTATATACTACAGTATTATCACACTATATACTACAGTATTATCACGGTATATACTACAGTATTATCACACTATATACTACAGTATTATCACGGTATATACTACAGTATTATCACGCTATATACTACAGTATTATCACACTATATACTACAGTATTATCACGGTATATACTACAGTATTATCACGGTATATACTACTGTATTATCGCGCTATATACTACAGTATTATCACGCTATATACTACAGTATTATCACGCTATATACTACATTATTATCACGCTATATACTACAGTATTATCACGCTATATACTACAGTATTATCACGCTATATACTACAGTATTATCATGCTATATACTACAATATTATCACACTATATACTACAGTATTATCACGCTATATACTACAGTATTATCACGCTATATACTACAGTATTATCACACTATAGACTACAGTATTATCACGCTATATACTACAGTATTATCACGCTATATACTACAGTATTATCACGCTATATACCACAGTATTATCACGCTATACACTACAATATTATCATGCTAGATACTACAGTATTATCACGCTATATACTACAATATTATCACGCTAGATACTACAGTATTATCACACTATATACTACAGTATTATCACGCTATATACTACAGTATTATCACGCTATACACTACAATATTATCACGCTAGATACTACAGTATTATCACGCTATATACTACAATATTATCACACTAGATACTACAGTATTATCACGCTATATACTACAGTATTATCACACTATATACTATATTATTATCACCCTATATACTACAGTATTATTATGCTATATACTACAGTATTATCACGCTCTATACTACAGTATTATCACGCTATATACCAAATTATTATCACCTTATATACTACAGTATTATCACGCTATATACTACAGTATTATCACACTATATACTATATTATTATCACCCTATATACTACAGTATTATTATGCTATATACTACAGTATTATCACGCTATATACTACATTATTATCACGCTCTATACTACAGTATTATCACGCTATATACTACAGTATTATCACGCTATATACTACAGTATTATCACGCTATATACTACATTATTATCACGCTATACACTACTGTATTATCACGCTAGATACTACAGTATTATCACGCTATATACTACAGTATTATCACGGTATATACTACAGTATTATCACGCTATATACTACAGTATTATCACGCTATATACTACAATATTATCACGCTATATACTACAGTATTATCACGCTAGATACTACAGTATTATCACACTATATAAACTACAGTATTATCACACTATATACTACAGTATTATCACGCTATATACTACAGTATTATCACGCTATATACTACAGTATTATCACGGTATATACTACAGTATTATCACGGTATATACTACAGTATTATCACGCTATATACTACAGTATTATCACGCTATATACTACAGTATTATCACGCTATATACTACAGTATTATCACGCTATATACTACAATATTATCACGCTATATACTACAGTATTATCACGCTAGATACTACAGTATTATCACACTATATACTACAGTATTATCACACTATATACTACAGTCTTATCACGCTATATACTACAGTATTATCACACTATATACTACAGTATTATCACGCTATATACTACAGTATTATCACGCTATATACTACAGTATTATCACGGTATATACTACAGTATTATCACGGTATATACTACAGTATTATCACGGTACATACTTCAGTATTATCACACTATATACTACAGTATTATCACGCTATATACTACAGTATTATCACGGTATATACTACAGTATTATCACGGTGTATACTATAGTATTATCACGGTATATACTATAGTATTATCACGGTATATACTACAGTATTATCACGCTATATACTACCGTATTATCACGCTAAATACTACAGTATTACAACGCTATACACTACAATATTATCACGCTATATACTACAGTATTATCATGCCATATACTACAGTATTATCACGGTATATACTACAGTATTATCACACTATATACTACAGTATTATCACGGTATATACTACAGTATTATCACGCTATATACTACAGTATTATCACACTATATACTACAGTATTATCACGGTATATACTACAGTATTATCACGCTATATACTACTGTATTATCACGCTATATACTACAGTATTATCACGCTATATACTACAGTATTATCACGCTATATACTACATTATTATCACGCTATATACTACAGTATTATCACGCTATATACTACAGTATTATCACGCTATATACTACAGTATTATCACGCTATATACTACAGTATTATCACGCTATATACTACAGTATTATCATGCTATATACTACAATATTATCACACTATATACTACAGTATTATCACGCTATATACTACAGTATTATCACGCTATATACTACAGTATTATCACGCTATATACTACAGTATTATCACACTATATACTACAGTATTATCACGCTATATACTACAGTATTATCACGCTATATACTACAGTATTATCACGCTATATACTACAATATTATCACGCTAGATACTACAGTATTATCACGCTATATACTACAATATTATCACGCTAGATACTACAGTATTATCACACTATATACTACAGTATTATCACGCTATATACTACAATATTATCACGCTATACACTACAATATTATCACGCTAGATACTACAGTATTATCACGCTATATACTACAATATTATCACGCTAGATACTACATTATTATCACGCTATATACTACAGTATCAATCACGCTATATACTACGGTATTATCACGCTATACACTACAGAATTATCTCGCTATATACTACGGTATGATCACGCTATATACTACAGTATTATCACGCTATATACTATAGTATTATCACGCTATATACTACTGTATTATCACGCTATACACTACAATATTATCACGCTAGATACTACAGTATTATCACGCTATATACTACAATATTATCACGCTAGATACTACATTATTATCACGCTATATACTACAGTATCAATCACGCTATATACTACGGTATTATCACGCTATACACTACAGAATTATCACGCTATATACTACGGTATGATCACGCTATATACTACAGTATTATCACGCTATATACTATAGTATTATCACGCTATATACTACAGTATTATCACGCTATATACTACGGTATTATCACGCTATATACTACAGTATTATCACGCTATATACTACAGTATTATCACGCTCTATACTACAGTATTATCACGCTATATACTACATTATTATCACGCTATACACTACAGTATTATCACGCTATATACTATAGTATTATCACGGTATATACTACAGTATTATCACGGTATATACTACAGTATTATCACGGTATATACTACAGTATTATCACGCTATATACTAATCATTATCACGCTATATACTACAGTATCAATCACGCTATATACTACAGTATTATCAAGCTATACACTACAGTATTATCACGCTATATACTACAGTATCATCACGCTATACACTACAGTATTATCACGCTATATACTACAGTATCATCACGCTATACACTACAGTACTATCACGGTATATTTTACAGTATTATCACGGTACACACTACAGTATTATCACGCTATATACTACAGAAATAGCACGGTATATACTATAGTGTTATCACGGTTTGTATTGCATTATTGACACGATATATGCTACAGTATTTTTACAGTATATCCTGCAATGTTATCATGATATATATGATATTATATACACCAGTAGAAAGCTAGGAAAATGTCTTTACTGGTAGTGAATGCCTCTTTGATGTAAACTTGGTTCCCATGAGAATGGTCATCCATTACTTTTCATTTGATTGGTTTTTATGGCATCCACGGGTTTCGAAGTGAGAAAAAATCAACAGAACTAATCTGTAATTAATCATCTCCTGGAACGAAATGACAATTCAATTGATGGACGGCATTACATTGGAGAAAATTGACATGTAATTTATATTAATTAGCATATAAGCATGACACGTTTTCTCATTTAAGTGAGATTCTAGAGACAGTTGAATCCCTCCTCTTTTACGCTCCAGCTCCGGTTGGCATTAACTCTTTGACATCTACAGGAAGATGTTTTTAACTTGCTTATAAGTAGTGCTGGGTCTGTAATACGTTTACTTGGACACGAAGATCAATCATCTATACTGTTGAAAGCAATATTGTGCAAGACGAAATCTTGTTCTGTTCAATTAGGGCGCTATACACTGTATAATTATGTATCGCTAAACGGACAGAATTCCTAAAGGAAGAGTAATGTTTCCAATCATTGCACACGTATTTCTCTCGGCCATGTTTTACATAAAACGTAGTTCTTTTTCTCTTTAAGGAAAGAGTCGAACTACATTATCTTGGAAATGGGGACTAAATGTAACATATAGCCATTGTGATTTGAACAACGATACAATGTTGAGAAAATTAAAGCAAGTTTTAACTGAAATACGCTAACCATTAATTTTACCCGAAGTACACTAAACATCAATTTTAACTGAAGTAAACTAAACATCAATTTTACCTGAAGTGAACTAAACATCAATTTTACCTGAAGTATACAAGCCATCAGCTTTCCCTAAAGTATGCTAAACAACATAAATTGGGCGCCGAAAGATTCATAAGGCTTTTTTGGTTTTCAAATTAAAAAGAAAAAGACATTGAATTGTTGCGGACGATGATTGAATACTTTTCATGTGCAGATTTTATATAGCGATACCTACAAATAATCGCAACAACGGAATAAATATCTTTCCATAAAACTTATAAAATTGTGGATTAAAAATAATTGTTTTGCAAATATCAAGTCAAACGAAATTTGAAATATAAATTTCAAAATTACATTATTTAACGTGCCCGTAAAACTAGAAACTAATCCTCTAACGACGTACCTGTTCCGGAATATGGTATATCCAATTTGAAATTTAAGGATATTCAAATTTAAAAAGAAACGTTGATACAACTGTGTCTATTTTTCGGAGAAATTTAAATTGCGTGGTTTTTGGTTCTTGAAATTGTGTGTGTGTTTTTTTTGTTTTTGTTTTTGTTTTTTGTTTTGTTTTTTTTTTTTTTGTTTTTTTTTTTTTGATGCAGATCATCAATATCCATGAGGAAAAACGCACATTTTAACGCGTTCTAAATTTGTGAAGCGAAGACCCAGCGACAATCAAATAAATGGCAAAAATTACCTATAGAATATCACTTTTTTCAATAAATAGATGGATATTTTGACGATGTGAAGGAAGCATTCAGTAAGATGTTGAGTCTTGTATCGCATACATGTCTATGCTGTCAACCATCTGAATGTAGAAAAGCATTCGAAAGAACAATGATTGACGTTATGTTTAGTGTTGGATCTACATGTAACATCGTCTTTTGATAATTTAAGGAGAGAGAGAGAGAGAGAGAAGAGGAAAGAGAGAGAAATCATTAAATTTTACGAAAGTAATATACGTTAAAACATGCAAGTATCAACTCTGATGTAGCAATTTTGCCGCAGCTTCGACAAATTCGTTGTTCATTTAGTATGACGTAAGGAAAGTCAAATTATTGCATCAGTGCTTCTTTACAAATTTCTGAAGATACTTAAAGGTTGATTAATTGATTTCCATACAGGTATTTGAAATATTTTTGTAGCATGTACCTTTATTTCAATAGCATTTGTGGTCAAGGGTTTATTGATAAAAAACAATAAATAAATCTAAAGTGTTATAATGACGTCATATTTTAAAAACACACAGATATATATTGATATATATATATATATATATATATATATATATCTCAGTTCTGTACACAATTTCTATTTCTATCAACTTACGGTCCGAAAGAAAACAATGACGTCAATCGATAAGTTTTAAAATCAAGTTCTAGGAATAAGTACCTATCAGACTAAATTTGATGTGCTAGATCACGTGTAAAATACTACAGTTAGTTACATAAGCACAGATTAAAGAATTATTGCTGAAAAAATACCACGTAGTATGTGAATAAGACAGTCACGTAGTCAGCATTTGGCTAGTTTCTGAAATAAAATGTTTAAAAATGACTCACAGTATTTTAAAACTATTATTATTAATATCTTTATAACCGTAGTTCTTGTATGTATATTCAAGAGTTATTATTATTATTATTATTAGTAGTAGTAGTAGTAGTAGTAGTATTTTTCGTTCATAGAATGTAATAATATCAAATTGATATCTTTACTAGAATTGGAGCAAGTGTACCTTTAGGCATGCCGTTAAGTAGTATTAAAAATCTAACAGCACCTGGCATGGAATTTTTGAACAGAAGAAAACAAGATGTGTTTGATAACCCACTAAACTCCAATTAAGATGAAGATCATGGCGTCAAACATTTTGATAAGAAATGGAAGATTTAGTCACAAGGAATACACATGTGAAAATAAATCCCTGTCACCATTCACAAATTACCAAAGTCAATTTTTGGCGTAAAAACAGATAGACGGACAGATAAAAATCTATTGCTCTTGAATCTTGAAAAATAACATAGTTGACAATAACATTTTGTGCTTCTTCTACCTACAGAAGTAAATGACAAATCAATGATTTAATACTTACCTGACTAAAATGAAAGCGACTTCTGAATAAGGCTCTGCTGACATGCTTATATTTGTTACATGCACATACTAATTATATACTTCTTCTATACTTTTAACAATGAAATATGAAGCAGGAATGATACACAGAGAAATCTGGTTTTGATGAAAAAAGGATGACGATTACATCGATAATATGAAATTGTTAACTTTCAAATGTACCTCATGAAGAGAAAACTCCAACGCATAAACTACAGATCAACAACATTCGACGTGTTAACCTCTTGAGCTACCCAACAACACAGTTAGATGATGATATTCCTAATTGACAATATATTTTTGTTTATGGTGATCAGATCTTGCAGGAGTCTGTTGGAATTTCCATGGGCACAAATTGTGCTCCGTTATTAGCTGACGTGTTTTTATATTTTTACGAAGGAGAATTTATTCAAAAGCTTTTACACGAAAAGAAAAAAAAATATACCAGAGTCTTCAACATCTGCTTCGTTGCTTTGCACTTCGATATTTCATTGAAAAGTGCTGTTAATGGCATGAAGCATTGTTTTTGAAGAATCTCATCTTCTGAAAGGTAAATTGGAATAGACGAAGGATTGCCAAATGTAGCAAAGTTCGTTGCAAATACAATTGTAATAATTAGCCTTACAAAAAAACCCAATATTGTTAGCTTTGTCAGCTGGAGCCAAAACACTTTCTTCATGTAACCCATCGTCGCAAGTTACGGCTGAAATGTACGCTCCTCTCTCTTTCCCCCTGTGGCTCTCTGTGTGAAAATCTACCCGTTTCTCATAAATATGCATGACGCAATTCGGCCAATCGTAAACTTCCGAGCACAGGTTAGTCGGAGATATGAAGTATTTTACAGAATGCAATCAAATTAATCTTGACCAATGAGAACGCTTGTTTTTCTACGTCGTCGGTAAACTAACCACAACAGAACCCCTATGTATAAAGATATGGCGATTTGATGATCAGTTAACAAATGAACAAACAGATGTGTTGGGATATATGATTTCTTGTCAAAGATAGTGTTTCGTTGCATAAAACACAAATTTCCATGGCCGTAGCCAGTATTGAATGAAACACGACTACACTAAACAAGATCTGTAATCTTAGGCTAAGCGTGAATTCTATTGGTTAACGAATTACATCATTGCCGCCACGGATGAAAAGGTAGAGGATCGTACATTTCAGCCGTGGCTTGCGAAGATGCATGCAACCTATCTTATTCTTTTTCATTTACTAAACACAGAAGGATATGTGGTACATACTTTTGATTTGATGTGTCTAACACGAGATTCGATATTTCCTTATACATTTTATCCATTTTGACAAGATGCCATGTTCTTCGTATTTAGCTCATCGTCTGACAGAATTTTCAACAGAATTCATAATAAAGATGAAATTCGGCGTTATGTGAGCAAGTTTGTCAGTTTACTTGCGGAAGGTCGGTGGTCTCTTCTCAGGTACATTGTATCTGGGCTCTCTCCTCCACCAATAAAAACTGGACGCCACCAGATAACTGAAAAATTGTTTAGTGTGGCGGAAAGCAATAAATAATCAATCAATCAACCAATTGAAAAATCGGGGTTCTATGAATTTAATACTTTTTGAAATAAGTGATTTCAGATCCTCATTTTCAATTTTATCGATATCACCAGTAATGAAATATCCAGGTGGAATAAAGTCGAAAAATGAAAAACAAGAACAAGCAGTCGGATTATGTGTAAGATAGTCTATTCGTATATATGCACTGTAAAGTTTGTAGGTAGTTAAAATGATTGGATACAATAGTAGAAAAATACTTCTAGGAAATACAGGATGTATATTTGAACTTGAAATATGCTGGGATAGAAGATTAAACATTTTATATCAAAAAATGTTGCTTGACTTAAGTTTAAGGAACTGACGGAATGATTCAGACCGAGTATCATACGTAGCAAGCGGTGGTGTAAAGGTTACATCACTCCATTTACCTCGAGGTTCACGGATCCCACCTCTGATATGCCCAGAGGTCCGTGTTTGCCCATCTCTCTGGTTTTTTTTTTTGTTGTTTTTTATTATTTCCATAGGAATTACGAGATTTAGTAACTGTTGCATCACTCTATTTATCTGGAGGTTCACGTCGAATCATGCCCGAAAGAAACATATAATTCCAGGAACTTTCTCTGTATTATGGGACTTCAAGTATAGTGTTTGATATTTTGTGAAAACAAACCCACAGAAGGACTTAATTTTTTTTTTATTTTTTTTTTTTAGATGTGGGTGATTTGTTTTTTGACCAGCTGATTTAGCACGTGCCTGACCTCAGTGTAAACAAACTCTCATGTCTTGGTGGATGGGTAAGTATTTTGTTATTTTGTTTGATTTAAAAATGCTCATTAAGGACAACACGACATGAATAAAACTTCTTAGACAAAATTAATAGAGTGGCGCTACCTACAAGAACCTGGGATGCACAAGACCCGTATCATAGAATTCAATCGGTATTCGCGTGTATTTGTAGTGTTGTTAATTTATATTAATACTTATAATTTATTTTGTTTATAGTGTAAATAAAATATACAGGTTACAAAATGTAATATTTTATTGAAATTTGTAATGGTCTACCTTATTTCTCTAATTTAAATAGGTAGTAATAGTAACCTGAATGGCTCTCCTTATGATTTAATCAATCATATAGTTATTGCTCAGGATCTATGGAATTCATTTTGGTTGGCTAGTGTTGGTGTCAAAGGTTAAATGTCATGGGATTTTTTGAGTTAAGTTGGAATTTTCAGATAGTTAGTAGAATTCACCAGCATAGTGTTGAAGGGTGGTTTTATCTTTGTATTTTGTATAATTTTATCTGACTAGAGGTTCCTTGGAAACAGTAATATTCCTATTTTTGATAGTTTGACTCTGATACCATATATCTGGTAATATCTATACATTATATGTATTTCTGTGATGTCTAGTGTATTTGTCATATAATTTCGTTTGTGAGTATTAAAAATGCATTTACCATATAGCTGATATAAATGTTACAAGTGTCTGATTTATTGTATTTAAATGCCTTATTGGTACAGAACCTCAATGTGAGATGTGCCGTTTGCACGTCGTTATGGTCGCCGTTTCATTTTTCAAGATGACAATACCAGGTGCCATAAGGCCAGAATCATTACAGATTATCTCTAACAGCAGAATATCACCACATTACCATGACCCGCAATCAATCCGGACCTTTTCCCCATCGAGCATGTCTAGGACATGCTTGGACAGCGGCTACGCTAACGTCAACAAGCTCTTGTCAATGTCCAAAAACTTGCTGCAGCATTGCAATTGGAATGGAATAACCTTCCCCAAAATGACCTGGGACGTCTCATTAGGAGTATACCACGCCGAATCCGAGCTTATCTGACCAACCAAGGGTTTTTTATCCGCTATTGACTCTGTTTCACAATGGTGGTAAATTGGTTGTGTGATCTTGTGTTGGTGTCGACCCTTATTCTGGAGAATATGTCCTTTTCTGACTGTATCGAATAAATTAACAAATGTGTCCTTAATGTTTTTCTATCATTTGTTTCCTTCATGACCTCAGGATCCGCATTTCATTGTCCTTGTGAATCCAATATCCCCTACTTTTTTTGAATAGTTTATTTATTTTTAGTAGGGATGTCGACGAATAGTCCACTATTCGACTGCCAGTCGAATGTACCGACGATCAAATAATGAAACGAAATTCGAATAAATAAATTCAACTAAAGAATGATAACTCTTGATTAGAAATTCACAAAAATAATAGTAATAATGTACTTATATAGCGCCTTATCTAAATGCACTCTTTACACTATAGTAAAATGCAAATCAAAATTATACAGAATGCATAAAATCACTTATAAATGCCAGATATCAATATCACACAATGAACAATTGAAACTGTGAAAGAAATAAGTTAGAGAAAATTAGAAATTAAGTCATATTATAAAAATAATAAAATAACTACATCGGTCATCTTTCTTTACAAAGTCATTACTAGCTATCCATTAGTAAGTATTATTCATTACGTAAGAACTGGTCAGAAAAATCAATCCAACCCCCAATTAGTTCTAGAGTTCATAGATTTCCAGTTCAGTTATGAAAATGCTGCCACCGAAATCGAGCGTGTTTATTTATTTATTTTTTTTTTATTTTGAGGAGAATCCCAACATGTTATATGTAACTCAGACGCAACTGTTTAAATTTGAATTTGAGGGATAGTAAAACATTGAATTACATAAGGTATTTGATATTTTTATTTCGTTGTTATAAAATACAACATTTTACGCGGACAAGACTACAGATTTGAAAGTCTGAAATGAACACGTGGTTGTCAATTGATTTGTCATTTGAATATACATTCGAAACGGTCGAGTGATAGTTGTTTGTAAGCACCGATTTAAAACCAGATAATCTTGGTTAAAACAGATAATGTATGACATGCTGTAGTCCTTGAGAAAGATATATGTGTTAAGTGTTTGAACAAGGTGGACAAATTTTGGTAAAAATCGTACAAAACAACTTTAAAGATATCGTTCATTCAACTCATGTGCGTAACAATTAAAACACGCATTTAAAAGCTACTAGCTCGTTATTCTATGCAATATTGTTTAATTATGATTTTCGTGCTTGCGCGGGGTTCATTTAATAACGTAGAAAAAGTTTTCACATGAAGGTGAAATGTCACTTATATAAAGAATACTAGCTGGCTGAATATTTGTCAATAGAAAGCTAGATTTATAGAACAATCGAAGTATTTTCCTCTTTAGGAAATAACGATAAGAGTATAGGATCAAGTGCCCCCTCCAAGGTGCTTCCTATGTAGTATGATGGGGATTTGTTTTCCTAAGTATAAAAAAACAGGCATATATATATATATATATATATATATATATATATATATATATATATATATATATATGAATGTTTTTGTCTGCATGAAATAATTATACAACTTCCTGGAAAGTGCAAAGTACACAAGCAAACAAGATATATGTATGAATCATGTCGTCTTTTTAATTTTGTAGGGAATTTAGTCATCAAAATCCACATGTTATACGTTTAAACACTTGTACCTGCCATAACATACATTGTGTGCTGATGCAATATACGCTTATGAAATACTAGGCGGAAGCTAGCAGCCACTTACCAGCAGCCAATAAGTCCGTAGACGCTCACAGCCAATAAGGAAAAATCATCAAAGGACAGAGAGTACTCATATAAATATATTTCATTTGAAACCGATTTTAACGAAATAAAAATGAATAATATTCAAGTTTTAAATAAATGTCAGTTGCAACTCGCATGGGCAACTTAGCTGACGTTAGAGATTTTGTAATAATGGTGAACTGAATTCACTTCAGCAATTTGTGATGAAAGGATAGCAAAAACCTCTTTAGAAAAGAATTAATTTTACAACCTTACACGAAAGAATATACGCATTGACAATATAGCTCACCTGATCATTTTGATCTTAGTCATTAGATAACATATGGATAGATTTATAAGATGAGGAAACGATGCGGTATGTTTTATCCTCTCAAGACTGATCTCATTTCCATGTCCCGATTCATTGAAAATTGTATTGCAGAATAACCACTTTCTGTAAAGTTTGCTCGCCTGAAAGAGAGATTAGCATTACTTCTTCTATCAAACGAAGTTAATCATGGTGCTTGGGACAGATTTGGAGGCCCTGTTTCTACTTTTTGAGGGGAACAATGGATAAAGTGTCCAATGGTTGGAGTAGACAATGCTATGGTGTATCCATTGTCATAAACGTAGATGTTGTTTAGCTCTCTTGAATAGGGACGTTTTTTAAATCTCAAAGACAATAAAAGGGTTGTATGACTGCGCCGCAGCCTTTCTCTTTGAAGACAATGATAAATGACTATCACGACAGGATAGAAAACCGATAGGTCTATTACCTCAAGTACTCAATTTGGATCCGTAGTGATATCACCGGGTGGCTCCTGGGGGTCGGGACAGATTTCGAAGGCCTGTTTCTACAATATGAGATGACAACCCTATGGTGTACTCGATGTATACAGACAAAACTTCTGTGATAACCACAAATATTGTTTAGGTCGCCTGAACTTTGACATTGTTCGTCTTTCAAAGATAATGACGGGGTATTATGACTGCCCCTGTAGCTTTTGTCTTTGAAGACAAGGCGAAATGACTATCACGACAAGGAAGAAGACTCCTAGGACTATTCATTTCCGTATTCATTTTGGGTCTGTAATGGTACCACCTGTGGCTCCTGGGGGTCGGGACAGATTTGAAGACCTTCTTTCTACTTTATGAGGGGAACCAGGGTCAAAGTGTCCATTGATTGAAATAGACAAATTCAAACGTCTTTGAAAGACAAAACATGTCAAATTTAGGCGAGCTGAACAATATTTATGGTTATTACAGAAGTCTTGTCTGCATGGTATTGAGGATTCCTTGAAATGCTCTACTCTAATTGATGGAAACATTATCCCTGGGTCAACTCATATTGTAGAAACAGGCCTTCGAAATCTGACACGACAGCAAGGAGCCATTCGATGGTACCACTACGGACCCAAAATGAGTACTTGAGGTAATAGACCTATCAGTTTTCTACCTTGTCTTGATAGTCATTTCGCCTTATTGTCAAAACTAAAAGCTGCGGGGGCAGTCATATAACCATTTTATTGTCTTTGAGACAAGCTAAGCAACATGTACGTTTATTCTGGACGCTTTGTCTGGATGACATTGGGCACGCCTTACAATTGTCTACTCCAACCATTGGGCACTTTATCCATTGGTCCCCTCATAAAGTAGAAATTGAGCCTCCAAATCTGTCCCAATCCCAGGCGTAATTAGGTGGTACCACTACAATCTCAACTTGAAAGCAAGATACAATACCTCTAAGAGTCATTTATCTTGTTATGTGATTGTAGAAACAACAGCGGCATAAGAGGCTGTTGTGAAACACCTGTGTCATGCGAAGTGTTGAAGTTCAGGCAAGCTAATTCACATACTTTGGTAACACTGGCTTGCTATCTTGAAAGGGTGGATGGATGGAGGAGGTATTACTCCACAGATATTACAACAGAAGTATTTGTTTTATCAGTGAATGCTTTTGCTTACTGCATTTTCTCAAATATTTTTCTTGTTTATTTCGTTTGCTTGAAGGTAATGCTAATCTCTCTTTCAGGTGAGCTAATTTACAGAAAGTGGTTATTCTGCAATACAATTTTCAATGAATCGGGACATGGAAATGAGACCAGTCTTGAGATAATAGAGCATCCCTCATTGTATAGTTTCCTCATCTTATAAATCTATTCATATGTTACCTAATGACCAAGATCACAGTGGTCAGGTGAGCTATATTGTCAATGCGCATATTCTTTCGTATAAGGTTGTAAAATTAATTATTTTATAAAGAGTTTCTTTTTTTGCCATCCTTTCATCACAAATTACATTCACCATTATTGCAAAATCTCTCATGTGAGCTATGTTGAGAGCTGCAATTGACATTTACTTATTCAAAAAATGAAAAAAAAAAATCATTTTTTTCCCTTTAAATAGGTTTCAAATCAAATATCTTTCTAAGAGTATTCCCAGTCTTTTGATTATTTCCTTATTGGCTGCTAGCTTTCTTATTGGCAGCTGGTTAATTGGGATGTTGGGCGGTTACAAATGTGTCACTCAGATGGTGCGGTAAAAATGAGATTTGAGCAATGTATGATGCAAGATGGTGCAATAGGATAATAGCTGAGAATGCACAGACATGTTCAATTACAGAAATGTGATTCAATAAAAGATTACCCAGGTAGCACACAACGTTATTAAATCATACAAGTAGCAATAGTAATTCATTTTGTTTGTATATGTATGCTATGTGAACTTTGAAGAAGCTATGCTTCAGCAAGTGGGAATTCCAAGTAATATGTTTACGCAGAGGCAATCCGTAAACCACTTCCGGACATTTTGACCGATAAAATTTGAATTTTACCGAACTCATGAAAAAATCTATCGGAGATCCCCGATGGTCCGGCGCGTTTTGGGAAGTCTGGGATTATTCTTTCAAAGTAATGGTGCATTCACTAAAATCATGTTATGAATTATCTATATAACAGACAAAGGATAATTTATCTTGTGTAAGTGAACATTTATAAGATAAATTCTCCTAAAGAAATTTAATCCCATAGGATTATGGTAGGATTTTTGTAGGATTTAAAATTCTGCTATACTCCTATAGGACTTTTTGTCTTTGGAGGCTGGAATCTATTATTCTACAAGGGTTTGTAAGCCCAACTTTAGACTATGACATACTGCTAAAACATCCCACCACAAGCACTTTTATTTTTCTCAAAATCGGGTAGCGAAAAGTCCTGACTTTGCCGTACGGAGTTAAATATCGTTCTGTTTATCATAAGGTTGTGAAAATGTAATAAATCATATTCTAACACGTTATTACAAAGTATGTGTATAATGTTTACATCATCGTACAATTTATTAAGACTGGATGTTTTTAAATCCAACTCTTGAAAAAAATATAATCATCAGTATTAAGCACAAAACAACTCCTTGTCTTTCTGGAATGTTGTTTTGTCCAACACTGGCTCTTACAGAATATCAAATTATGTAGATATTGCACAACTAGGATGGACTGCGTTAACTTGATTCCGTTCTAAACAATTCACTTCTATATATAATCTCACCTCAAACAATAAAAACGTCTTTCGCATTTTTCTTCCTGGTTTGGCTTCTTAGATTTCTCAGAATATCAAATTATGTGGACATTGCATAACTAGGATGGACTGCCTCAATTGTTTGTAAACAATTCACTTGTATATATAATCTACACCTCAAAAATAATGACGACTTTTTCTTCCTATAATTCATCCTAGTCATTAAAACCGAATTCATTGCCCGATTTGTGAGGTGCACATGCCAATACTAGCACGAATTTTAATATCATTTGTTAAATTACAAGAGAGATATAGAGCTCACAATTCTTTGTTATGTAAACATGGCGTGTGTCATGTTTTTATTTACATGGGTAAAATGTCGTTTAAAGCAGATTTTTTTTTTCAATTTACAAATTAATTTTGAACAATATTAAACAGTTTCTAGTGTTATATCAAACAGTCTATATGTAAATAAAGATATGACAAGAGCCAATGAAAAATTGTATTCTGAGAAAATCATCTTAAAAAGTACGTGGAATGAAATCCTAGTCACGTGATTTCTAGGTAATTTGCGTTAACCATCTATGAGTACACCTATAAATACCATCACATCTCAATATATACACGTTTATCTGCAATACCACTGAATATACATTATTGTTTTTAAACGTACAGCATGCAGACTTTACTGGTAAGTTTCCCATAATATATATATATATATATATATATATATATATATATATATATATTAATTTTATGATTTTTTCACTGCATAATTATGTTACAGATTTTCATAGTCATTTACACTTTACTTGTCCACTGTGAAGCTTGGTGGATGTTGGGCAAAAGCGGAAATAATAAAGGGTGTTCCTCGAGAGGTCAGTAATTAATACATTGATTGCGTAGCCGAAATATAAAATGATTTTCAAAAAAGAAAAAAGAACAAAGGCATAATATCAACATTAAAGAAACAAAAACAAACAAACAAAAAACCAAACAAACAAATGAACAAAAAAAAAAAGCCAAAACAAAACAAAAAAAATCCAAAGTATTTTGCATTTACTTCATCAGACAAATTAAGAGAAAGAAAGCAAATATTTGTCTTAACAATTAAAATTCAAACATAAACAGTGGGAGCTGTTCCCTACTATTTTGGCACGACGGATCTATCCTGCGTGATGCGGAAAAAGGGAAAGCGGGAAGCGCCGAGAAGAGGCACCTGGTCCTACACTCATCGCTTCATTTACTACAGAGGCAAATACTTTGATTTCTGGGGTAAGTACTTTTGTACTCTATAAATCCAACCTTCGAATATTATAGAATATGAAATTGTATTTGAAGTATTTTTTTCCATTGACAAACATTCCATCATGCATTATGTTCGATATAAATTTTGATAAGCAAATGAATTTCCACTTCACATAAAACTTTTACAAATTACTAAATGAACCTCCGCGCATACCCGGAAAATCATAATTAAACAATATTGCATAGAATAAAGGGGGCTTTTAAATGCGTGTTTCAATTGTTACGCACATGAGCTAAATGAGCGATATCTTTAAAGATGAATGATCCGAATTTCGACAAATTTTGTCCACGTTGTAAAAACATTTTTAAATCATAGCACTTCGCATCTATGAGGCGGTGTGGTTTGTTATAATACATTATTTCACCTGTTTTTAATATAAAACATAAACGGTGCCAATTAACCAGGATTGTTTGGTTTAAATCGGAGTTTACAAACAACTGTCACTCTGCCATTTCGAATACAT
>JAMZEH010000055.1:27737500-27825000 GCA_024699665.1 Ostrea denselamellosa | reverse complement strand
AATGTCAGCAAATGGCATTTAGTGTATCAGAAATAAATTTAATGAGAGTACTTCCTATAAGTCGTCATTACCATCTATTCCTCTTTAAAAAAATCATTGTTTAGCAAATGAACAAGTCAGCATAATTAACTACCAAGCGATAACAGGGACATTACACCATACGACAGCATCAATATAGACTGGACATATAGTTCTGGATACATATTCATTTCATTGGCGTTTTCAAAAGAAATTATGCATTCTATACGTGGAATTACAAAGACTGTAGAAATGATTCTCTCTCTCTCTCTCTCTCTCTCTCTCTCTCTCTCTCTCTCTCTCTCTCTCTCTCTCTCGCTCTCTGTTGTTGATCTGCTTTACTTTCAGACAATGTCATTATGTGATATTTCAGAACCCACCAATTTCCTCAGTCTTTGTGATTTTGATTTACCCATGATAGTTTTACATTTTATTTCTTTAAAAAACTAGGAAATTCGAAAGTCTCTATCTCCAACAGTCGATCAGAAGGACATAGATGTAAAGGGGGTAAAGAGGGGTCGCCGGCAGGGTACAGCGAGGTCAGTCTTGCGTGTATCGAGGGATGCGCTAGAAACTACCGGTGCCAGTTTGGAGACTACAATTTTTTGTCGAACAACTGCCATGATTTCGCTAACAAAATATCCGAAGTTTTGTGTACAAGGGGGAGTGATTGTCCGATATGGTGCCAGGGGACTTGTCGTCATGCGTATTACAGTGGGAAGTGATTCCCCGTATCGATGGTCTCTACTCTTATTATCAAAATTACATAAAGCGAGTAGATTTTGTATGTTCATATTTGTAACTCATTTGTTATATAACAAGTATATGATGATAATTACTGTTTCTATAATTGCTAAGAAGGACATGATCCTGACATGTCCTTGAGAACTTCTGTTCTTGCACACCTTGTATTGATTCTTAAAATAACTTATAGTTAATAAACGGATTTGTGTGGAAGTCTGTGGTTGCCACGTACTTTTTCAGAGGCTAACTTCTTAAATACAAAGCTAATGTAATGTTTATATCTGTGTAGAATGATATCTATGTGTTTAGATAGATTATTTGTGGTACTTCGTGACGCACGGTATAACCTGAACATGTACCGTTCTTCACTTGGGAATCTGTCCAGTCGTTGACAATAACGGACAATATATGGACTCGGGTAAATACTCTCTGACTTTTGAACATTTAACAGATTGCTACATTATACGATCAACGATGAACATTAATTACCAACATTAATTTCTAACAAGATACTCCCCTTGTACTAGTGCTTTAGAACTTGTGGCAAGATTGAACTCTTTACTGTTTTGTGACTTTTTGTTTGTACTTTAATAAATCTATATATCAATAAAGAACTGATGCTGTTATTTGTTTCATTATGGAATGATAGTTGCATTTACATACTCAATATGAAGTTAGACGAGTACAATGCAGTGATATTCATAAGTAGTGTTGATATAACAGTATTTGGGACACGAAAGGCAAAACACCGGCCATAATGTGTGATCCTCCCGTTTGCAAAGATCTATAAGTGGACTCCGAACCAGGGCTTGCTAGTCTTTATAACATTACAGTGATAAATTGGTTAATTCTGGGTTCTAACACCCAGGTGCCCGATTTAGGGCTGAAGATCTCAGAATGTTGAAATACTCTGGGCCATCACGGCTCTGGTCGGGACTATGAATCGTAGTATATTCATTATTTAACACGACTTAACATTAAATTATTTTTGAATATTCAGTGAAACTTGTACGTACAAAGAAAATGTCAGGGTTTCTAATGTAAATTCCAAGAGATGATAAAAAAAGTTTTATGATTTATTCCAAGAGGGGATGCCTTTCTGACCCCCTCTTCTAATTTACTCATTCCTATTCCACTGATAGTGCACATGTATATGAATAAAAACAACATGATTTACTCTAAACAATTTTAATATTGGTTGCCTAGCGATTATGTTTAAATAACATAATGCATACGTTGATTATCAGATGTTCAAATAGTAACTATACTCAGAAATTTGAGCTGTTAAACAGGTGCAGGAAATAAACGTTTAAAAATATCAACACACACGGATACAGACTGAATTCTGTACAAATAGATATTGCCTTCCACAAGCTCTTGAAGCAACCATTCGTTATAGATGATACCAGTTATCCTTCATAATCCAACTTAGTACCTAAATCATGCGTAGAAAAAAAGTGGCTACAGAGGTTGTTACACCGACTGAACCAGTTACACTCTCTTCCGTCCATCCCAATTGTTCTGCAAAGTTCTAGAGTTCTTCATATACCTAATGGTGAGACAGCAAAGCAAGACGGTGAGTCTCTTTGACATTTACGAAAAGCTCCTTTCTGCTAGTTTCAAGGTTCAAATGGCTGGAAAAGAAGCAGTCTTTCCTGGCTGATCACTTACTTTGGACAATAATAATAATAATAATACCATATTTATATAATGAGATAATGTTGATGAGATTTGTTTTGGTGGATGCGCTGTACATACTATAACAGATAGTATGCAGTCAAGTTGAATAATGCACATATATCCAAAACAAGTCATCCAATGCTTAACAAGCATTACATTTATAACAAGATATATATATATATATATATATATATATATATATATATGCTTCAAAATTGAGGGTTCAGAGCGGGTGTGACCGGTCAACTGGGGTGTTTACTCCTCCTAGGCACCTGATTCAACCTCTGAGATTTCAAAGGTCTGTATTTGCCCAACCTTTTATTTTGTATTCCTCATAGGAATTATGAAATTCATCACTGTTCGTTATCTTCACCTTCTCATCCCAATCTATTCGATTTCAATTTCCTACAACTACTTTGATTGTTAAACCAACACAATAAAAAGGTTAAGACACCAAATAGTACTCAATCTTGTAATTCCTATTGAAAATACAACTCAGAGAGATAGGCAAACACGGACCCCTGAACATGCCTGAGGTGGGATCAGGTTCCTTGGAGAAGTAAACATTCCCTGTTGGCCTGTCTCACCCGCTGTAAGTAAGCCCTATATCTATATCAGGTAAATAGAGTAACCTACAATGAGAATCAGTGTGCCAAGAACGGTCTAACAATTGGTATTAAACACGCCAAACAAAATTTGACCTAACGGAAGGTTGTACTGGCAAACTAGATCGTAATAACGACCTTTTTTTAAAAAAAAAAACTTGGCAAAATACTGATTTGTAGAGAAGACGGAAGGAATCCCTGTAACATCAACTTCTTTGTCTGTAATCTGCCTCGATTTAAAACCCGATCATATACAGAAAAAGTTCTTGCGTATCGAATCAATTGGGAAATATAAATACCATATGCAGGTGGGAATGATTGATTGATTGATTATTTATTGCTTTCCGCCACATTCAACAAAATATGTACCTTATTTACCAATCACTAGAAATTTGTATTTTCGAGTGCCATTTTTGTTCAAAAAGCAATTATCTATTATCTGAAAAAGTCTAGATCTTAATTTATCGTAAGGAATTGTTGTATAAAGTGTGGAGAAATCATGCGTTTTGATGCTGTTAATTTTAGAAAAATCCTGAGACTTTAGATTTTCCAAAAGTTCCTTAGAGTTTTTGAGAATCCACATCTGATTGACACCACTTCTGGAATATGTAGTGGAACAGTATCTCTGAAGTGACTCTTAAATAGCTGTTAGCAGTTTAATTAGTAATAAAGATAAAGGCTTGGTAGAGCACTTACTGGAACCAGCAATGTATCTTTGTTTGTAAGGATTTTTATGTAATTTCGGAATCCAATAAAGGTATGGTAATTCAAACTGATCCTGATTCTTAGGAATGTCAAAAGTATTTAAAACTGAAAGATGATTATGAAGAATTTCATCCTTTGTAAGATTGCTTCGAGTATAAGTAGGATTCCCAGATGTTGAAGTAAATCTCAGTTCATTTAAAAGACATTTATAATAGTAACGTTTACAAACAAAGACAATGTTGTTACTTGCTTTATCCGCTGGTACTAGCACAAAGTTTTCATGTCGTCTACGTAACTCATTCGTCACTTCTGCTTTCTTAAAAACTGAAGGATAAAACGTGCGCATTTTCCTCATGAAATGGTGAATGCGGGATTTTAACAAATTTTCGAATACTTTTGATACACTCAGACAAAGTGTCAAGTTCCTCTTCTCCTTCAGATTTCGTCAAACGTCTGGCATATTCTCCCACAGAATTCATGATAGCCATGGAATTATGTCGCCATCTAAATGAGCGAGTAAATTCAGAGTACTTGTGCGTAGAGTCAGAGTGGTGTTTAACAAAATAATGTTTGGATGACTGATCACTAGATATGACTACTTCCTTTTACAATTTTAGCTGCAAAAGCAACTGTCTACGATGTCAAAACGTTTAGTATTTAAATTATATGAGGTACGGTCGCATAAAGTGTTGTAAAGTCATGTTTTGATATTGTTGATATAAGAAAACGATATCAAAGGACTAAGACCATGTTTAGCAAAAATCGGCCTATTCTCCAAAGTGAATAATTTCTTCTTAAAAATATTTTTCCAACATTTCTTTGCACATAATGTATTGATTTTTTTTATGTTGAGGTGGTGAAACAAAACGTTATTTCTACATTTGAATTACAAGAATATAAATTCATTAATCTGCGTCATAAAACGTCGCTATTAAAAGACGTGGTATAACAAAAATGTACTGTAAAACGTTATTATGTAAACGACTAATAAGATATTGAAAAAAAAGTTTTTCCCGGCACGTAGAGAGATTATTTTGCTTATAACCTGAATGGCACACCGTAGTATACAATCTTAACTGGCCATTGTTCATGGCTGAAACACAGAATGTTTCACATGCAAGTTTGGGCAGTTCGTGGAAGTGGCAGAGGATGTGTCTATCGATTTCTAACTAAATTTGAGAAATATATTTCATCTATACTTGTTAAATGTAACCAAAAAGGTTTATTAATTGCTCTTTTAAAAAAAGGAAAAATCGCATGTGATGAGTAGTATGGTATATCTCTTTTGTGTTAACATAAACTTGTATTTTGTTGACATAAACTCGTATTATTCACGCATTGCGCTGGTAGAAATCCCACAACAAAACAAAACACAGACTATCTATTAATGCATCTGTTGTCAACAGATATTTATTGCTCTATAAGTTATGATTTATTATAATAAATGCGTTGTTAAGATTAAAAAGTTACATATATCAGCTGATCAATAATAATAATAATAATAAATCGGCTCCTCAAGAACAAATAATCAGGGAAAATAACCTTGACATTTTCAATTCCAAGTAAACACACTGAACCTCTCGGGTCTACATGAATTTTCCAACATTATGTTTGTATCTGTTGTGAAAACTTACCACATCGGTATAAAAAAAATCTATCTTTAGGTAACAGAGACATACAATTATATTTGATTGATTGATTAATTAAATATTGTTTAACGTCGCGCTCGAGAATCTTTCACTCATATGGAGACGTCACCACTGCCGGTGAAGGGCTGCAAATTTAGGCCTATGCTCGGCACTTATGGCCTTTAAGCAGAGAGGGATCTGTATCGTGCCACACCTGCTGTGACACGGGACCTCTATTTTTACGATCTCATCCGAAGGACCGCCCCATTTAGTCGCCTCTTACGACAAGCAAGGGGTAGTGAGGATCTATTATAACAACCCGGATCCCCACGGGGATAATTATATATGTTTTATAAACATAATATATATTATGTATTACTATGACAATGGTATATGTCTTTGGGTTAACACTGACACTAAAATGTAGGTTAGGAAAGTCAGAATTATTTTTATATTCAATAATATTTGAAATATATAAGCACCAACAAGAAATCAACTTCGCGCAAGCATCAAAGGTATCAGGCCACAGAAGATATGGAAGAAATTATATTCTGTTTTTTATTTATTTTAGATCACACGACACTGACGGTATGTATTTTGTACGTACATCCCTTCAGGATGAAGCGTTAATTGTGAAGTCATACCTTAATAAAGATATATTAATTGCTGTAGGAAGCACCATCATCAGTAGAAACAACTTTACAGAGAAGGATAATTATTAAAAAATGCATTAAACGTTAATCCCGAAGAAACACAAGTACATTTTGATAATCCATATTAGAATAGACCATGCTCTTATGCAGTCTGTAATAAGCAAAGAAAATTGTGAGAATACTGTTTCGTTTTACATTTAGAAATTCCTTATTTCAAGATCAATTGTAAACATGGCATAAACTTTTAAACAATTACTGTACAAGCATTGAAAAATTTAAGAAATCATTGTGAGGATTATCAATTCTTTAAAAAATGATAGGAGCAGAGAATATTCATCAATACTTTTCTGTTAAGCTAATAATATTTTGTTAGGTGGTATACTATTCAGATATTAGACTTTCCCATACATTTACCCTACGAAACAGAATGAAAAAAATAAAAATAAAATATTTCATAAGTTTGCTGAGAGTTGTTACCATGACGTAAATATTTTTTGAACATGTAACAGCCAATAACTGTAACAAAAGTTATTAGATGACAGGTGAGGATTCAAATTCTAAAGGAATATATTTATACAATGCAGAAATGTAGCTAAACTGTCCAATTGTTTAGTTACATACTGACGCATCACCCACTAAATACATAAATGTGAATTTACAACTCATGCTTAAGCTAAGTTAATGTTTGTAGATATCTAGTAGACACAATCTGTATTTAGATACAAGAATTTAAAACATGTTATTCATAACATATAAAAATACTATTGCGCACTTTTCTCAATTCTATATTAATGAAAATACTTGAAACCATGGAGTTACAACCTTATGAATATTATTGAATATGTATATAAATTGGATAATGATTTGACATTTCAGTGATTTGTATTTCAGGATAATATAATGGACATATATAGCAAAAAGTAGGAAGAGTGACCTGAATCAGAATGACAATAATCCATATTCCTACTCCTCAGTAATGTTGTCATCACTATCCTCCGATTCATCAATGATGATGGCATCAGTGACACACTCGGACCAGTTTTGGACAGCAGGAATGGCTTCCTTGTGCCTGCCAATAGCAAGGTACCACATTACAGCAGCTATGTTGGAACAGGCCTCAAAACACGGGCACCAGATCGATACCTACAGTACCAGACAGTTATGTCAGAACTAGAAAACTGGATCCAAACAAGATATTGCGTGGAAGAAACATGTCGACTTTGAAGTTTAACCCTTAATGGCCCATGGAACTCCCTGTGAACCACGATGTCAACATCTCTCTCCAGGTAGTCTTGAATACAACTAAGACACAATTTGAGTTGGTATATGCCACAAGTCAAGTTGCGGATCTCTTCTTCATTTATATTCGAAACTTCCAACCTCCCAGTTGGCAGACATTTTGTCTAAAGAATTTTCCTCGACAAATGTCTGTAAAGAATTAATTCTGGTGGAAAGATACCTCATCTTAGATGCCAGCAACAGATCTTCAGCTACATTACCAGTAGACAGTGGTTTTCAGGTGTCGGTTGCAAATGGCACACAAAATCCTCACATAATCACCAATTAAAGGCACTTGCTTGATAGGAAGAATATGAGCAAGGTACTTCGCTTAATTCGTGCATTAGCTGCTTCAACAACCCAGCGAATCTGTCAAACCAAGAACATGTACCACTGAGCAGAAAGGTAATGATAATGCCATAATAAGGAAACATATTATGAATCAATATCTAACATTACTTGGGACATTCAGTAAACAATTTTCTTTTCACACTTCTCAATTTTGGATGAAAAAAATCACAGGGCATGTAGTTGACTTGTTACTAGGTCTCACAAGTAAAACAAGACTAATTGTCTTCATATTTAGGTCACCTAAGTCATGAGGTATGGTCCATATTTACCCTTGTCTTGGTTTTTTATTCTCTATAGGATTTATAAGATTGATCAATGTTCTTTGTTAATTATACTTAAACTATGTAGTCCACAATCGGTATGAGCACTCTCAGGAGCATTTAAGTTTCAAGACAACACCTTGTTTTGGCCTCCTGCTAAATACTAGAATTTAGCCTAGAGATGCAGAATATGAAAATCGTTATAGATTTTGCAGTCTTTGGGGCTAGTGATACTTTAACTAATACTCAGGTGACCTATAAGGCCAGATGGTCTCTTGTTCTCATGAAGTCTCAACAAGGGGCCTGTCTTTATGTAAACTGAATGATTGTCTCTGAAATTGATAGTTTGCTACTTTTCTGAATAAAAACTTATGTTCCATCAAAACCGCAATAGCCTTGTGATCTGTAAAACTGCCAAAAAGTTCCCATAGGTCTTGTATGATTTTCAATAATTACGTCTCTGCTTATATATTGTAGACCAATAAAATGAGGTACGAAACATTTCATAAGTGCTGAACGAACTGATTTTATTGCTCTGCAGAGGGATGACTTTGAAATTCCAAATATGGTTGAGAAAAGTTGATTAGACATCCCAGACCTCAATTTCAGAAGAAACATTCCTAAAGACACCCTCGTACCTTGGTTCTGCGTGTTTCTTATGTCGTTTGAAATATAGCTGTGGAGGTCTTCAAAGTTTTCTTTGGAAATGCCGCTCAGTGTTTGATAATCAGAGGAATTCATATTTGATAGTTCAAAAGAATATCTGCATGTTGAAATTTGAATAGCGTAATGTATGATTTTTTTTAATGAGATCAAGAATTGTTGCTCTGTTGACAAATGAAGAGTCAAAAGTTTGCAAATTATCCAAAACACCAGGTCTGAATTCATAATCGCCCACATGAATCGAACAGCATCTGCTTCCAGGTGGAATTATACTCTCTTTATGACGAAATGCTGAAAATCGTACAGATGATGAAACGACCATAAGTCTGGGTCCAGGGCTCTTGCAGATAAACAATAAGCATGAGGAGAAGGCGTTCTATGGAGAGGTAATGAAATCGAAGGTGAGCTGGATATTCCTGGTTGTGGCTGATTTGAAACTGTCCGAGGAAGCTGCGTCTTAGGAAGTGGCAGAGATTCCTTGTGACATGTTTGTTGTTTGTGGTACACATGCCTACATTTGTTACATAAAATATCGACGGAAATGTCTTCTAGAAGAACTTTTTTTCGGAGGAAACGACGAATAGCAACAGATTAGCATTTTTTCTGTCTTTTGGTTTTGTTCTTTTCTTGCAAAGGATGCATGGGAAAAACTCCTTGCTTTCCATTGTCTTTCATTGATTCATTCTTTTTGATCTGAAATAAAATTATGTAATTTTTAATTTCAATAACATCAACTTTGAAAGTATATAAAGCACTTTTTTCTGTAAGCGCTATGTAATCTTTCTCAGTGCATTGTAATGTGATTGTGCATTGCATGCGTTTATAATCAAGAATAAATTCATGTACAATGGCTTGAAGATATTAATTTTAAACCATATTATTTTTGGAGAAATTAAAATTATGGGATTTCAAACTGGGTCGCCCGTGTGATGAACTGATGCCGTACCACTGGACTATGGTGATATTAAAAACGTTGTGTAATATCTGCTACAGTAGATATCGTTTTGATAGCCGTTATATTTTCTACAATATTTTTTGGATGTTCAAAATATAGATGTATTATGCCATTCTAAATACATGTACATTCTTTTTATTTTGATCTGGATAGTTTTGTTGGTGTGTTGCATTCCGGGTGTATATGCATAAATAATTATGTCTATATTAACGTGACGAAACTTTGCTGTCTGCATGTGTAACATTATGTACAATACAAGCTGGGTTTGGCAAATTTTAAGCCTGTATTGTTATTGTGGTAAAATCCGCGCATTAGAAAAGAGTTGATTTCATTTAAAGATCACAAAGCATGGCGTAAGTAATGGTGAAATAGGAATCTTTATATCAAATATTGACGATCTGATTTGTCAGACTGCAACAAAACAAACGGTATCGATATCTGATCAGATAGAGGGGGAGGAGGGGGGGGATGTCGAATTCAGTACATATCTATATAACGTTCTCTTTTTTCTCCCTTTTCTTGTTTTTGTCGTGGTCTTGAAGTAATATTGCCGTGAAAATATATATACGATTCTACAAAATGTGAAAGCGATTTTTTTACGTATTCAAATTAGCAAGTATTAATTTGCAAACTTGTATAATAAAAATACCACGTAGCGAAATGAGCTGTATTCTGCAAGGAAATGAGATCAACTCCATACAAGTACTTTGTTTAATTTTTTACAGCAAACTAACTAATGGAGTACGTACAATTGTTATAAAGATAAATAAAAGTTGTTTAGGATTTTTTTTCGAATCCACATTTGATTTACATCACTTCCGGTATTTGTAGTTTTACAGTACGCTTGGTGTTTCTCCTTACAGCAGTTAATATTTTCGGCAAGAGCGAATATAGGGACTAAATAGAATGTTTACTGGATTCAGCAATGTATCTTTGTCTGCAGTGGTGTTTATAGAGATTCGAAATCCCGTATAGGTAACCCATATTCATCCACTCCATTCACTGGGATATTAAATGTGTTTAAAACTTAAGCATGATTATGATGGATGGTATATTGTTTAATTTTCTTGAGAATTTTTCACTCATATGGAGACTTCAACATTGCCCGGTTAAGGAATGTAAATATAGGCCTATGTTTGGCGCTTATGCCTTTGAGCAGGGAGGGATCTTTTACGTGGCACACCTGCTGTGACACGGGACCTCGGTTTTTGCGGTCTCCTCCGAAGGACCGCCCCATTTAGTCGCCTCTTACGACAAGCAAGGGGTACTGAGGATCTATTCTAACAACCTGGATTCCCACGGGAACCAAAGTTACGATATACTGGTCTTGGTGTTGTGTTGTGGCACGGGGTCTGCCACTCTTAGGTCTCTCATTGACTGTACCAGTCTTCTGAAACCGTGTCCAGAGTCTAGAGATAAACACCTTGGGAAACACCAAACCGGACAGCAACATCTCGCTGGGTTTGTCCAGCCTGAAGTATTCCGATTGCTTGATTTCGCTCATTTACCTGTAAATGACGTCTTTGTGGTGGCATTCCTTTACTTAAGTCATGTTTAATCGTTATGCACTTTATCAATAATATTGTAATGGTTGCTGACCGATTGTCTGCCTTACACAACTATCCAAAGTGTACCACATTTTTATCATCATGTGCACGTGCAAAAAATGGAGAAGCATACAGAGAACATGATTCAAGTGACAAAATGTTTTCTCACTCTGTGTATCTGTGGCATTTCTCCCAAACATTCTATCAAACCAAAATGCTCACGATCCCTAAATTTTATTGTCCATTATACATGTATCCAGGCCTATTTTATCAGTATGTTTGAGGAGGCTTCTAGAGCTGCATAAGGTATAAATGTGATAATTCATTTCTGTTACTTATAAATGTGTCCCATATAATGTATTCCCGCAAACAGTGAGGCACTAATTACTAGCTGACTGTAAAAAAATGTATGTATTACAGCAAAACCCTCTGGTTTTGAATGCTAGAACATTCTTAACTTTACGTACGGTAAATACTGTATACAGGGTTATTTTAACCCCGTGTTATTTCCGCCCTTCTCCACTTGCAAACGGTTTCGCCCCGTCTTGAATTCGCCCCGACGCAGTTGTGTTAAAAGAGAGATAACTTTGTCTCGTCACAACAGTTTATGCAAAGAAATACAACTCGGTCGTCTCGTTACAATTAATGTTTAAAAAATTAATGATAAATCTAACCCACACTGGCATGTGAATAATGCTCAAACAATTATCACCATTGCCTGTCGTAATATATCGAATGTTGAAGTAAACAATGTGTATATCGTAATCATAAATCCCAAAGACATATACAAGTTCAAGTGTAGGGCAAGACGGCCCTCCGACAAAGCGAAGGTAGGATCAGGTGCCATGTAGGAGTGAACATCCTCTGCTGAACGGTCACACCCGCCGTGAACCATTAGTCGAAATTAAGTATACGTGATTACCCTTAGTAAAAGTTAGTATGAGAAATGGCAGTTTAACAAAGGATGTGAAACAAATCATTCAACATAAGTCCCAGGAACACTCTGTAATCGTAATTGTAATTAGAAACAAGATTTTAGTACGTGTCTCGTCTCTTGCGAAGATGACTTTGCTTAAGAATGTAAGTGTAACACCAAAGAGAAAATCAGATTTATTACCAGAAACGGAAAGGCGAACGAAGAGATTTTTGATGAAGTAATAGGAAGCGGTGGAATAAAACGGGGAAATTATATCAATTATGGTCCAGAGATTCGAGCAAGGATGGCGAAATATGCTGTTTAAAACAGACTTGCTAATGCTGCTAGGAAATTTTCTAAAGATATTGGAAGTCCCGTGAATAAAAGCACAATGAGAACCATAAAATCGTCATATATGCGAAGAATTCTGTTTGCTGAAGAAGAACTAACAAAGTTTTGTTGGGAAAATATGACGAGTATTTGAAAGACTATTTAAAGCAACTGCGATCCGAAGGCGGCATTGTTTCAACTCAAATTGTCATTTCTGCAGCTAATTCTAAAACACTACGACAAGAACATTTTGCAGCGTATTGACTCATCTAAAACCTGGGCTGAAACTGTTCTGAAGAGGATGAGATTTGTAAGGCGCAAGGGAACTAAAACTACAAAAACATTTCCAGCTGATTTTCCAGAATTGAAATATAATTTCCTTGTACGGATTCATATGTTAATTTCCGAACATGACATTCCATATGAACTTGTTTTAAACTGGGACCAATCAGGAGTTCCTATAATCTCAGGGTCAATGACGAACGAGGCTCAAAGCAAGTCAACATTGTGGGTTTAAATGACAAACGTGAAATTACGTCTTTGCTTACACTCACGAAGTCAAGCTAACGCAAATACTGGATCACTGCTATTTCAACACATTGTCCATTTTGCAAAGGTCACTTGCCATATTTACGTTACTGTGCTACCTCGTGTTTATAAACTGACTAAATGGCACCAGTCTTCATGTACATGGCCTTCTTCTTCTTCTTCTTCTTCTTCCCAATAATGGCTACCATCAACATGTTGATTATTTTGCCTTAAACAGTCAAGGAATAGTAAGGTTGACAAAGGACATCGATTCTAACCTCCTTCAATACAAGGCTCATAAGGAATCAATCAACCCTCGTAAAACACTAATGGCAAGTACATTTGTCATGAATAGTGAAACTCTTGACCACTCACAACAAAGTACAACTTTAAAACAAAGGTACATTTATTGCCGAGCTGAAACCTGTTGATGAAGTACTGGAGGTCAGAAATAGTGTACAAAATATAAGCATATCGAAGAATTACCCAATCATTTGTTTGATTTATTTGAAAGATTAAGCCAAGGTTTGTCACCTGAAAATACAAATAGTGTTATGTCAGTTGCTTTTTAGGGTATAGCACTTCGTTTGTTAAGAGATTAGGAAGGACATAAATAATAAGACAGGATATACACATTTGACGATACCCCAATGAAGCAAGCAACTAGAAAGGCACCAATACATATATAAAAAGAGGTAGATGAACACATTAATGACATGCAGAAACGTAATATCGTTGAACCATCAAACAGTTCGTAGGCATTCAAGATCGTTTTAGTTAAAAAGAAGGATGGTTCCACACGGTTTTGCATCGACTACAGTAAATAGTGTAACAAAGGTTGATGAATACTCGTTGCCATTGCTAGATGATTCTCACTATCATCTTCGAGGTGACAAGTGGTTCTCAATATTAGACTTATCCTCTGGCTATTGGCAGGTTGTCATCGTTTCCAATAATAATAAGAAAACGGCGTTTACAACACTGCGTGGTTTAGTACTGTTGTCTAATTGGGTTGTGTAATGTGCCTGCCACTTTCGAACGACAGGCGCGGCGGCTTTCAGTTTAAGACCTGTCTCATCTATCTCGACGAAGTAATCGTCTTGGCAAAAACATTTAAGTACAAGGTCGAAAACCTCTCTCATGTATTTGATCATTTGGAAATGGCAGGTTTAAAACGTAAATCGAAAAAATGTATTATCTTTGCAAAACAAGTTGTATTTTTGGGAAACATTGAATCAAATGATGGCATATTAATGAGTCCAAACATAACAAAGGTAATAAAAGACTGACAGGAACCTAGACGTGTAACAGAAGTGGGGTCATTTATGGTCTTTGTATCTACTATAGAAAGTTTGTGAAGAAATTTGCCACTATTGCGAAGTACTTGCATGACTTGACTACAAAACATGAATTAAAGTGGACGCTGAGAGTCATACATATTTTGATAGTTTAAGCAAGGTTTCACAGCTGAAGCACATTTCTCACCTCTGAACCAATGAATCGCATTTCTCACTTCTGAACCAATGAAGCACATTTCTCACTTTTGAACCAGTGCTAAGACATTTAGACCTAAAAAAATGTTTTTATCAGACACTGATGTCAGTGTGCAGTCTTGTCATGAGTCAATGATCGCAGAGAAAGGGCATGTACCTATGCGAGTCGATGCTTGTCAAGATTGGAAAGACGTTACTGTTTGACAAGAAAATTTCTACATACATACAACTTTAGAATTCAATATCGGGCTGGTCGTTTACATGGAAATTGGGAAGCATTGGATAGAATATGTTTTTCACACAAATACTGAAAGTAATAAAACAGTAGATATCCTTGTTGAAATTAGTCTTGTACTTACTTTGAGGAAGCGCAGAAGTCCAATTTTGACTTACAAACATTGTAACATGGATCAAGTAAAGCCAAGTTCCTGCATTAAAGAAAGTGTCGTCTGAAAATATTGAAGACATTGGTTTCTTATTTTAATAACATTGCGTACAGGACAATAAAAATGGAAGAAATTATTATTTACAAATCAAACATTTTATTAGTGCATTGTACCTTACCAATGTATCGAAATGCCTTTCATCAGTATCATGACGAACAAACAGCAGGTCATTTGGGTATAAAGAGAACATAGTCTACGATACACCAATGATATTATTGACCGAGATTAAATTCTGATGTCAGACAATGTATAGCAGTCTTCATCTTATGTGCAAAGAGGAAATATGACAATATAATTATTGTGCATCAATGAAAGTGATCCACTCAGGATAGCCATTGAGGAAAGTAGCAGCAGATATCCTAAGAGAACTAGCAGTAATCAAGCATAACAATTAATGTATGAGTGCAGGTATTTTATAATTAATGAAAGAAACAATATTGGAAAGGAAAGACAATATTTCTGTATCAAGACAGACAAGGAAAATTCATATCTATAGTATCACCTAGTATGTATCTCCAGTTTACATTGACCAAATCATAAAGTTCATATTGTCAGCATATGTATGTGCACTATAGTATGATAGATTATACTCACTATTACTGACTTGAAAACAGGCCACGGTAGCTCAGTGGTAGAACATTGGTTTCGTAATCGGAAGGTCATGAGCTCGAGACCCGCTCGTGCCATGGCTGCCTCAAACTTAAGGCGTTAGCATAGAAAGTGAAGATTGTTCCTTCGACAAACGCTCGACATTGAAAAGTGAGAATTACGGATTTTTCGGATATGACCTTCAAAACGGAAGGCCCGTGACAGGAGTTGGCATGTCATAGAACCGGCCTCAGTGCTACGGTCCTTAGCGCTAAGCATAGATAAAAAGGCCAAGATAACTAACAGTATTCAATCTCGTAATTCCTATAGAAAATACAAATCAGCGAGATGGACAAACACGGACCCCTGGTCATACCAGAGATGGGATCAGGTGCCTAGGAGGAGAAGCATCCCCTGTCGACCGGTCACACCCGCCGTGAGCCCTATATTCTGATCAGGTAAACGGAGCAATCCTTAGTCAGAATCAGTGTGCCACGAACGGCTTAACAATTGGTATGAAACACATCAGACAACATTTGACTTAATGGTAAGTTGTACTGACAGACTATATCGTTATAACCACCATAAGTTTGCCAAATACTAACTTTAGACGAGATTGTACAAACACCTGTAACATTAACTTCTTTGTCAGTAGACCGCCCCGATTTAAAAACTGATCATCTGCAAAACAAGCTCTTGCGTATCGAATCAGTTGGAAGATATAAACACCATATGCAGATGATGATGGAACATTGCCACATAAATAAGGAAAGTTAACGATTGAAAAATTGAAATCATCCCGTTTGTCATAAAGTTGAGTTGTTTGTTTGCCGCCGGCATCTATTTTCAGTAAAATGTCTAAGTACGAAGCAGAAGTGGAAAACTGTGTGGTGTCGAATCGACATATAAATGAAAATGATCATTGCTAATAGACTAAACGTCGTTGATATATCTAAATGTCAAATTGAAGGCCACATCAAGAGATTTTTTCTTCTCGTGTAGAAGCTTTTGAATGAATTCTGCTTCGTAAGAATATGAAAATAGGTCAGCTAACAAAGGGGCACAATTCGTGCCCATGGGAATTCCAACAGACTGTTGGAAGATGTGATCACCAAAGACTACGAAAAACTGTAAATGAGGAACTCTAGCATCTTTTTAATATCAACTTTAGAGTACTTGTGTGTGGAGTTAGAGTGGTGTTTAACAAAATAATTTTTGGGATGACCAATTACTAAATATGAATAGTTCCTTTTACCATTTTTTGTTCACGAAACAACTGTCTATGATGTCAAAAAGTCTAGTCGTTAAGTTATCCTGAGGTATGGTCGTGTAACGAGTTGTGAAATCATACGTTTTAATGTGAATTCGAGAAAAGTTCTGTAATTTCAAATTCACTAAAAATTCTTTAGGATTTTTAAGAATCCACATTTGATTAACACCACTTCTGGCATATGTGATGGCACAATAGGTTTAAAGTTTCTCCTTCAGAGTAGTTAATATTTTCGTAAGGAGCAAAGATAAGGGCTTGGTAGAACATTTACTGGATCCAACTATTATCTTTGTTTGTAAGGATTTATGTGGACTTCAGGGATCAAATATAGGTACGTCAACTCATTCATCCACTTCATTGACTAGGATTTTAAATGTATTTAAAACTGAAGCATGATTTTGAAGAATTTCATCTTTGAAAGGGCAGTTGGAGTATACGTGTGATTAATAAATGTGAAATTAATGCCAAGTTCGTGTAGAATGCAGTTGTAATAATGAGCCTTACAAACAAATACAATGTTGTTGCCAGCTTTGTCAGCTGGAACCAAAACATATTCCTCATGTAACCTATCTAACTCTTTAATCACTTCTGATTTGCTAAACACAGAAGGATAAATTTGTGGTACTTCACCTATAGCTAGTGACGTCTCAATGTGAACGAAAAATTCTCAACGGAACGTAAAACAATCAGTTAATCGATGAAACTGATTTGAATTTGCGTATATTTAAGACAACCCTTTTTCATCGTATATTAAATGGATTGGACTTCCACAGGTGATTTACAGACTGTCACTACATCCATGTAATAACCACAGGCTTCACTCCACAACGGATTGTAATTGAATTACCCTCTACCAATAGTTAAGAGACCCTTCTCTGAGCTGCATCGCTAACCTGCTGTTGTTCAGTTCTAGTGATTTTTTAAAAGAAAATTTAAAATCTTTATTCCCACAATATTTTAGACCCCATACCGTGGCCCCAACGTAACCTCTAAGGTTCAGGAGATATTGCGCAGGGTAACCTTTCTTAAAAGAAGATTGAAATTTAAGGTCAAGGTTACAAGGTCAAAAACTGCTGTACTTAAAGAAAAGTCTAGTCGCAAGATGTATACATGAAATGTAAAAGATGTGTCACTTACCATTCTTTACTAATGAGTAAAGTTAAAGTTTAAGTTACAGTTTCGAAATTTAGGTTAAACGCCAAGGTCAAGATGAGAAGGTAAAAAATTATGGATTAAATGAAACGGCTTGCCAAAAGAAATGTATATAGTAAATATGAAAGTCCTGCATTCAATAGTTCATGATTGATTGATTGATTATTTATTGCTTTCCGCCACACTCAACAATTTTTCAGTTATTTGGTGGCGTCCAGTTTTTGTTGGTGGAGGAGAGAACCCAGATACAATGTACCTGGGAAGAGACCACCGACTTTCCGCAAGTAAACTGGCAAACTTGCTCACATAACGCCGCGGTCGAGATTCGAACACGCGCCGACAGAGGTGAGAGGCTTTGTGATTTTGAGTCCGATGCTCTAACCACTCGGCCACGGAGGCCCCCAATAGTTCATGAGATACTGCTAGGTTACAGGTTCTCTTAAAAGTAAGTCAGACTTTAGGATCCATGTCACAAAGTTAAAACTTTTGATACCAAAACGTATTGTCACAAAAAATATACCTATGAAATATGAAAGCCCTATCATTCACAATTTAAATGTTATAAGCAAGGTTAGATTTTTGGACAGATACAGAAGACAAAAACACCTCCCTCCCTGACTTTAATCTCGAGGCATAAAAATCTTTAATCTACACAACTTAAGAATGTTTGCATATATGATAAGATTTAGTGTGGCTCTGCTACTCTTGGTAATTTCCTGTTTATTTCCAAATAAAACATCGACTTCTCACCGTGATTCCATCCGAAAGCCAGGACTAATAAATTGAAAACTTAAATACACACTACCTTAAAAGGTTTGGATATTGATGACTTATCGTGGTCCTGCTGTACTTGAAAAGATTTTTGAAGATGTTTCCCTATATATTCTGATATATTATTTTGATTCTCCATTGGCTCTTTCGCCAAACTCTCGGCATTTAGAAGTGAGAATCAAGGGTCTTCGGATATGACCTTAAAAATGGAGGTCCCGTATCATGAAAGGCGTTGATACATTAAAGAACCCTTACCGCTACTTCACGTGCAACTGGTGACGACTCAATATGAGTGAACAATTCTCAACGGTACGTAGAACGATCTATTAATCAATAAATAAAGCAATGTTTCTTATTGTGGCCCCACGCCATAATTTCAGAAATTCCGTGAAGGTGGTGGATGTATATATTCATACGCATACGGCACTAAAAATCAAAGTACTGAAAGCTGTTCCTCACATTTCATAGGAAAGAAAATATGAAATGCTTTTAAAAGTGAAGTGTGAGAAATGGAGTATTTACTTTCATTACTATTAAAATGAGAGGTTGATGAACAAGTCTCTGTTTATTAGTATTTTCAGTTTCCGTATTTCACCAATCATGGGAAAAGATGATCAAAAATGCGCTGTGATTTTTCCAATAAATCATCTGTGGTTTGTTTACGACAATGTGATGTAAAGCATATTAAATTTCTTGAGATAACAAAGACGATGCTAATGTTCGAAGATAATCAGAAATCGCAGATAAAATGTCAAGAATACGAAGAATACATTTTGCAGACTCTGACGGCAAATCGCTACAATCTTTTTGTCATTACACAGGTTTTCCAATGCCATCTCTAAGGATAATAATTGCCTGCTAAATCTGGGGAAATGGATCCATTCCATGCTGAGTTTAATCAAAAATCTACGACACATTGTGAAGTTTCATATGACAAGGAATGGATGAGCGATACAAACATGGTATCAAACTAGCACAATGCCGTGTCACAGCATGATGTGGCATGATAAAGATCCTTCCCTGCTCAAAGGCCATAAGTGTCGTGCATAGGCCTAAATTGTACAGCCTGTCACCGGCAATTGTTAAGTCTCCTTATGAGTGGAAATTTTTAGCGCGGGACGTTAAACAATATACAATTTCGCATGGTAGCGTTTCAACAATCCTGCATGATCGTTTAGGTGTGCGAAAACTAACAGCCCGTTGAGTCCCCAACTCTCTTAGTGATGAGCAAATGGCAACCAGAGCATCACTATGCAGCGGCTTGTTGAAGCGTGTCAGGCCAAAGATGGAGTTATTGTGCTGCTGATGACTGCAAATGAGAGTTGGGTTCATGATTATGAGCCAAAGAATAAAACTCAGATTCGTCATTGGGTAGGGCCGGGCTCCCCGAGGTCAAAGAAGTTCAAGACGAAACATTTACTGCGAAGATGAGAGTCACAGTATTTTGGGACGCAAAAGGCGTTATTATGTTGGACTTTTTACCCAAAACAAGTACAATAACTGGATTGTACTATGCAATCTTGCTAGACCAGCTGAGAACGTCATCCTTGGAAAACGCCGAAGGAGTTTTGCTGCAGCAAGACAACGCGAGCGTCCACACTTGCAAAGTTGCATTGGATGCTGTAGAGCGAAACGGGTATGAATAAATATCACATCCTGCCAATTCTCCTGACCTAACTTTTAGTGACTTCTTCCTATTCCCAAACTTGGAAAAGGATATCCGTGGACCTCATTTCTGGTCTGACGAATAAGTCATGATGGCAGTTGAGGAGTGAGTCAATGGGATGTACCTTGACTTTTTCAGCTCTGGGCTGATGGTACTTGAACACTATTGGTCTAAATGCATCGCACTAGAGGGAAATTACATCGAAAAAAAAGAGGTGGATCTCAACCAGAAATACGTTAGGCTGGTTATTCATTTACTCCGGCTCGTACTATATTCTAAAACGCAATTTGGGGGGCTTCCGTGGCCGAGTGATTAGAGCATCGGGCTCAAAATCACAAAGCCTCTCACCTCTGTCGGCGCGTGTTTGAATCTCGGCCGCGGCGTTATGTGAGCAAGTTTGCCAGTTTATGTGCGGAAGGTCGGTGGTCTCTTCCCAGGTACATTGTATCTGGGTTCTCTCCTCCACCAACAAAAACTGGACGCCACCAGATAACGGAAAAATTGTTGAGTGTGGTGGAAATCAATAAATAATCAATCACTAAACGCAATTTGGCGGTTGTATGGTCAACATCCGGCTTGAACATGGTGACAATACACGGCAAATTGCTGTTAGAGCTAGAAAACGAATGCAACTCAGTTCAAACAAAATGTGTCTTGATTGTTGCAGTATGATATCAACAAAAATCAAACAGAATACAGACGTAAATATTTTAGGATGACTGTACTGGTACATTTGCCAATATATTCGTTCAGATATTTCATTGATTCGGGTTTTCCAGGTTCGAATTCCACTTTGATTCAACTGCATTTGATTTCCTTCTTTCCGTTACAGAGAGTAAACGTGTTGATAGAAATACAACACTGCATAATTTAACAAATAATTTGTAATTGTAAATTAGTAATCTGTAATTACGAAGTCTTAATTTGAAATTAAAATTGATGAAATTTAAAATTATTATTTGTAAACTATCAACTTTTCATATATAAATGAAGACTTTATCAATTTTAAAACACAAGACAATGTATGATTACATAAAGATTGGGGGTGCTTCCTCCTCCTAAGCACGTGATCCTACATCTGGTATATCAAGGGGTACGCATTTGCCCGACTCTTTATTTTGTGTGCCTTATATGAGTTATGAGATTGATCACTGTTCGGTATCTTTTCATGAGAGAAATCTTTTGAAACAATACCTTTGCGTGAATTAAAATAAATAATTCAAGAAGTAAATACATTATATTATAGGGACATTATATGGGTAGGAATTAACATGTGTGCTTTTCTATATTCGGCACCCCGAAAAGATTACATCGTACGGATGCTCAATTAGATTTATTTATTAATCGTGTTTGACCTTGAGTTGTCAATTATACATGAAGTTTTGTCTATGGAAATAAAAAAAACTGCGGAGAGTTTGTACATATTGTGGATTTTCATAATACAAGATGTATAATATATTTGCAGGTTATAATTTCTCCAAGATTCATATTACATAAAAATGAACTATTAAAGCATGAAATATTAATATGATCCATCGATTAGTCCATAACGTTCATGAATTGTTACTACTCTCATTCATTAAATCCTAGTCAAATTCATCTTTAGAAGCTGAGTATGGCGTTTTGTGCTGATTAGTAATATAAAGGGCCTAAGAATAATAAATTTCCTTCATAATTTTCTTCTAAAATTGTTTTGTCTGTTAAATGATACATTAATCTACCAAACCTCTAAAAGTATGAATAAAAACAGAGATTTTAATAGAAACAACATTAACATTTTTTCATCAATATATAATGTTTTAGCCTTAAAATAGTTTCAATACATTTTGTATGTTTTATGGAATTAGTTCCATTTCCAAAACAAATCACTGTTTCTACTGGACTAATATACAGGTATTTACATTCGTACTGAAATAGTTTATAACATGTAAATTGTTTCTATGATTATGGTATAGTAACGTCTGAAATGTTCCGCTGCAAGTTTCATTTAATCGTTTTCAAATGGGAGTCGACATTTTTCGTACACACTTGGTTCTTTTTGGCCTGCTTTCAGCTTTTCCATGACCACCTCTTTGTGTCTGGTTGACAACACGCTGTCTGATTTACACAATTTCCGTGTTCGGTTTGGCTTTGATATTTCAGTCATTATTATATTTGTAAGAGTTTGTGCACTTTGCTCGTTTATCGTGGGATCCATTACAGCAGTGTCATCTGTCTTGTCAATTTCATCACAGTCCGCATACCGGTCTTCGTCAGCGGTTTTCTCTTGTGTCAAAGGTAGTGAAACTGTTGTAATTAGATTTTGCAGAAACATTAATTTCCTCCTGTCAATGAATAAAAAAATGGCATGTAGATGCAGAATGACACTTGCATCAAATTATCAGGAAATAAAGCACCTCCTATAATTTTGAAATACCTAAATATGTTAATTTTAAAACCCTCGAGACCAGGAAAGTGTGTTATGCGTGGAAATGCAAATGCAATACTAATTGTGTTTTGATTGTTACAAAAAGTCGTGTGTCATCGACTACAGTGTTCATTACCACGTCAAATACTCCATTTTCAAAGAAACATTTGATCAGCTATGTGATTCTAAATTACAGCAAGGGATCATATATAGATATAGAGTAACGGACATCAAACTCTTGACTCTTCCATCCCCCATCCTATCCACCACACTGGTAAACACCCCTCTACTCTATCCACCGCTGGAGAAACCCCCTCTACTCTATCCACCACACTGGTAACTCCATTCTATCCACCACACTGGTAACTCCATTCTATCCACCACACTGGTAAACACCCCTCCACTCTATCCACCACTGGAGAAACCCCTCCACTCTATCCACTACTGGAAAAACCCCTCCACTCTATCCACCACTGGAGAAACCCCCTCTACTCTGTCCACCACAATGGTAAAATTTCCGCCACTCTAGCCACCACACTGGTAAAAAACCCTCCACTCTATGCACCACACTGGTAAAACCCCCTCCACTTTATGCACCACACTGGTAAAACCCCCTCCACTTATGCACCACATAGGTAAAAACCCCTCCACTCTATGCACCACACAGGTAAAACACCATCCACTCTATGCACCACACTAGTAACTCCACTCTACCATCTCACGGGTAACTCCACTCTTCCACCTCATCGGTCACTCCACTCTATGTCTTATGTCCACTTTTATTTCAATTTTTATGTAACATGTTTGTTTCCAAAAAAATGTTTAAATTGCATGTTTTTTGTAACAATGTTGTGGCTGTTGTGTAATACTTCGATATCTTGCATTTCTGTTCAAGAAACAATTCATATGTCAACAAACTTCACTTGCTGTTGGTATATTTTCTTAGTTTATTTTCCTGACTTACGTTTTTTGTTTTTGGGGGTTTTTTTGTTGTTTTTTTTTCGTCATTTAAGAAAATGAAAAACCTTTACATCCTAACGTGTTTTACATGTTTTCTGTTATACCATGATTTGAAAACAAAATCGCTTCTGATTCCTAGTGAAATTGTGATATTTCTATGTACATGTATTTATAGAGATTGTGAATATGCGTGGAATAGTACTGGTTGTGCTGTTCTGTACTTAAGTGCGACCAATTTTACCGTATATATAGAGACAAGATGAGCAAGAAGATTACTATCATCACACTGAAGGAAATCTGGACCCATGCTAAAATTTGCAGCACTGGCATATCCTTCCCTGTCAATGGACGTATAATATTAATACATTTTATTCAAGGAAAACTGTATGGTCATTAGATTAAATATTGAGCACTATTCAGCATAAATATAAATACAGGGTGTGTAATTGTATCATATTTTCATGTTTACTTTTTACAGAAACGTTTTACTTTTCCAATGTTTTCAAGTTTTACACATTCCAAAACTGTAATGATAGCCATTTCCTCATGAATGCGCTGCAGTTGTGTACAATGCGCATATGAATGTTAATGAAAATTAGAACGTCTATTATTAACAGTTGGGAATTTCGTATAGAAATGAAAGTAGAATGTAAATATCTAAACTTTCAGTTTTGAAAATACATGAGGGCAATAAACTGCAAAGCTTCACGCTGGCATACTTTTCATGATGACCTAACGCGTGAAGGATCGCCGCCCATATCCTCGTACATTTTTAAAATGAAATTTGTGATTTAAAATCAAACCACGCAAGAATAATACATGGATTAATCGAAAATGTTTGCAAAAATCGGACTCAAATAGTTTTCTTTTTATTACGATCAAAATGAAAAAGTGAAGAAACATTGATCTATATCATACATCCTATAAAATATACGAAAAGAAGAGAAGAGCAAACATACCAGAGGTGGCTTCAGGATGCTTAGGAGAAGTAAGCGTCTTTGTTGACCGGTCACACCTGCCGTGAACCAATACTTTAAAATGTATCTATACGTGTAAAACCAGTGTCGGTCAGATGCTTTAAAAAAGAAATAAAACTGATGAGGTTACGAACTGCGACGCTTCATGTTGGCATTCTTCTTGAAACACATTAACCCTTTACATTCTTGTCAAAATTTCCAGTCTTTAAATCAGACGTACAATATTAATCGAGTTATTCTATATTGATACGTGCATTATTTAGAACTACAGCGCATCCACGAGGAAGAGGCTATAATTGCAATGTGGAAAACGCCAAACGCATTGAGACACTTTATATAATCGGTTGTGAAATCCGGTTTGTAAAGTTTTAAATTCAAATGCATTTGCAAGCAAACCTTGCATGAATTAGCACAACAGTGCAGGTTCGTTAAACTGTAGCAATCTACAAAATATATTAAGGACAGACAAACTTTCCCTGTTATCAACTTTACACCATAAAGAAAGGGAAGAAGACATTTCTCAACAGAAAGAGGTGTCTCTTTGTCTTGGTGAAGTACCTTTTTTATTTAGAGAGATGCATCTTATCTCGTACTATCTCGTACTTACTCTCTCTCACTTAAAGGTATATCTTTATAAGAATTTGAATTAAATATCTTTAAAAAAACAAAACGAATATTTCTTTAAGCGTTCAAAGGAAACATCTGTCAAACAAATATCTATCTACGTTAAAGAATTATCTCTCTCGATTATTTTAATTCTGGTTGAACGCACAATGGCAGACTCTGGATTTGTTTAAAAGGGGTCATACGTTCCCAGGGAGTTCAGTGCAAGGCCCTGATGGCGATGAATCTCCCAGAAGGTCCATGGTTATTTTTATGGGTTATTGTAGCTATATTTTATCCATACCATCATCCTCAAATAACAAAAATAACTGATATGGTCGCACATGTGATGCCCTTGCAAAATTCATGAATATACTCAAGTTCAACAGATAATTTTACATATTTAGTTTTGAATATATGCTTTGTTCCCCTTTTTGTAAAATGATATGAGGGATAATAAGATGAACAAGCATTCTGAGTGCATTGCAAGCAATACAAAGTCCTCTATCAATAGTGTAATTCAGTCAAAAGTAAATCAAGCATAACGAAACTCAAACTTGATCTGTAACTATTCAAGACAAATCAATGTATCAAATGTCATTTCGCTATTTTCATCTAATGCGGAAAAAATACAAAAAACTTAAGCGGATTGACAGACGGACGGACAATACGACGTACAGATGGACGGACAGACCGAACGTAAACTAATAGTCCCCTTCGACGAACCCGATAGGGGACTAATAAATGTAACTGGAAGTTTAACTTGCTATCAGTTTCCGGCAAAAATGAATGAAATCAAATTCCTGAAGTAATTGTCATATAACCTGGCGTAATCTTTCAAATTCATCCTCAAGACTTCCCCGAACTTGTCCGCCCTCAAATGGAATGAATATCCGTGATAAAGTCATTGTAGATAAACAGAAAACAAGATGTCTCTAGTTTTCAAGAGATAGTAAAGCTCATTTTGGCGATTTCTTTTTTTTTTTTTTTTTTTGTCCATTCCAAATCACCTTATTTAAAAAAAGATGATTCAATGATGTTTATCAACTTTGAAATGATAGCTTGTTCATTGAAAGTTATATTAGTAGACACCTTATAGAGCAGATTGAATATCTCTAAAGGTTAAGATATTTAATTAAGTCAGAGATACATTTCAAAGTTAAAACGACATTTCTCTAGCATAAAGAAATATATCTGCCATACTTACAATGATTGATTCCAAAAAACTAAAGGATAACCAAATTTTGAAGTACTCATTTGATAGTTTGGGTAAGTGACATATCGCATAATATGTACTTTTCCTGTTTAGAATTTCAACGGCACAAGATGGATGAATGACATTGATCATGACTTCCTCATTTGTTGATGATTTTAAATGATCAAAGGTCTAAAGCAAAGTAATTTCTTATCAATGTCGTTATAGCGGTACCATGCAATGTTTTGTTGATGGAATGTTTAAGAACGAGGAATAAATTGCAGATGAACTTTTAAGAGTAATCTGGAAACAAATTCATTGTGTAAAGGATTGCTATGAAACGCCTCGGATATTGATAGATTGTACTTACAAATAATACCATTATAACGACCATGGAATTTACGAAATGTAGTCTTCAAATGAGACTGTTTAAACCCCAGTAACATCGACTTATTTGTCAGTAGCTTGCTACGATTAAACAAAAAAGACCATACATAAGACATGCTCTCACATATTGAATCAAATGAGAAACATAGACATTGTATGCAGGGATATTGCAACACAAATATGGGAAGACGATGAAGAAGTAGTAATCTCGCTTGTCATAAAGTTGTGTTGTTAGTTTGCCGTTAACATCAATGTTTTAAAATAGCATATCCAAATATGAAGCTATTATGGAAGACTCTTTGGTGTCTTTTATTTCGAGTTCATTGAACGTATGATTTGTCACATGATACCAATTATTTTTTCCTGGTTATCAGGAAAACAATGTAATTCCTGTTTCTAGTCATGAATTATCAAAACAATCTCAAGTAGATTGCACGTGTTCAATATGGAGCAGAGTTTCGGCAAACATGAAGTACGGCCTTTCATTAAATAACAATTAAGGGGTATCAAATTTGAAACTTCTGATGAACTCAAATATTCAACACGCAGTATTGTGTCTAAAATTAACAGTGAGTGGTATTCCGATGTATTTGATCCATGGCTAAAGAGATGCGAGAGGTGTTTACAGTGCAGAGGTGACTACGTTGTGAAATAAATGAAATCTGGAGTCGTGACGTTACAAAAACGTTAATTTCTTCACCGTCACACTGGGCCGTGCGACTTGTATGCGCACTGTAAATAAGTTGATAACTTTTGTATTTGAATAAGCATTGCGCTAATTTTAACAAATTAAAAGTATTATGGTCTATATTAAAATTGTATCATACATTCCTGCTGTTATTAGTTAGAAAGAAAATACACATCATTTCCACGAACTCTTTTGACAACCCTCGTATATCCTAAGCACACACCCAATGCACAGCATGGAACAGAACAGCAGCACACATCCCAAGTACATGTACAATGTGACGTAACGCATCAGCACATATTTCATGTTCAACACGAAACGGAAACTCAAAATGCAAAGTTTCCTGCAAATGTACCTCAACGTTACTGCAAGTTTGTGGCAAACAAATATCTGTGACTTGGGTGTTAGCCAAAACTGTGTAGTTAATGCCATTGTCGGCTCACGGTGTACGAGAAGTACATCGAAACTTTTTATTAATTCTCTAGAATTAAAATAGTGTGCCAGAAATTCACTAAAAGTTTCTTTAGTTCATGATTGAAGCCATGTGCCAGAAATTTAAAATTAAGCAGTGCGCCAAATGTTCACCATAAGTTTGCCTTGAATATTTAGAATTAAAACGGTGTGCCAGAAATTCACTTCAACTTTGTCTTGAATATTTAGAATTACAACATAGTGCATCAGAAATTCACCAAACTTTTCTTTAGTTCATAATTAAAGCCGTGTGCCAGAAATTTAGAATTATAACAGTGTGCCAGATGTTAACCACAACTTTGTCTTGAATATTTAGAATTAGAACAGTATACCAGAAATTCACTACAAATCTGTCTTGAATATGTAGAATCAAAACATTATATCGGATGTTCACCACAAGTTTGTCTTAAATATTTAGAATTAAAACAGCTATTCCACCAAAATTATGTCCATCACAATGTTTATATATATATATATATATATATATATATATATATATATATATATCTGTTCTTAAGCAATTTTGGGAAAAGATTTCTAAGTGTTCTCGATTAGTTCTTTACAATATCTTTACAATATCTTGAACTTATTAAAGATCTGGATTCTTGAAATGTTCATGAGATGTACCTCAGATTGAATTTCAAAACAACGGAGTGTTTTTTATAAACTCTTATGACTTCTGATTTTATTGATATTTTGAATTTAGAAATTATTTAGAACTACTACAGAACTTCTAAATTACATATATAAAGAGTAAAGAGGATAATTTTCTATGAGTAACAGATTGTAACAGATTTTTCTTCAATTAACAACAGGAACACGTGTTTGATTTCTCGACAAGACGATCGAGCGTTTTGTCAATGGTACCAATAAATATGATGAAACAAAATGTCCTTTGAAACCATAACTACAATGCTCAACAATATTATTTATGAGGGGGAGTTGCTGCCCTTTTATGTGAACATACAAGCTCCGGCTGATCGCAAAAAATATGTAGTTTTTACCTAAAATAGGTGTGAAAATGGTGGAAAATGTGGACATTCGTTAATGTAAGTTGTGAACATATGTTATAAAAGGTGTATTTATGAAGACCTAAAGAATTGGAGTGATTTTGAAACATTATTGAGCGCTGTCCTGGTGAGTGAGCGAAAAAAATGGCGTCTGAAAAGGAGTCAAACAAAAGAAATATTAGTGAACTTTCCTTAGATATGTCTCGATACTTTAATGAGGTGGTCTAAACATCAAAAAAAGCTAATTATGGGGAAAATTCTGATCATGAGTCACAGGAAAGTCCAGTAATAGCTTCAACCCCAAACACACAGGACATACCAAGTTCCCATGACCCCACACACCAAGTATCCCCAGAGCAAGGTTTGTTCGCACCACAGCAATACAAACTAGGTGGGCCTATTACTATTTCAAGTCAGGACATTTTAAAGATAGCAGAAGCCGTTAAACTTGCACTGAAAGATGAAATTGACAAACTTGTTCAGGAAAATGTTCAGAAAGCCATAAAACCATTACAAAATAAAATTGTCAAACTAGAGGCTGAAAACAAAAATCTGTTCATGAAATCTGATGATCTGGAACAATATGGTAGAAGACCATTAGTTAGAGTAGCGGGGATACAGGTGACAGATCAGGAGGACACAACTCTTAAACTTTTGGAAGCTGTCCAAGACGCAGGGATTCCTCTTAAACAAGAGGAGATAGTAAACTCGCACAGAGTAGGAAAACCAAATAGGGAGACCAGGCGCCCTAGACAAATCATCGCCAGACTCACTTCAGTTGACGTGAAATTCCGTCTGGTAAAAAATTTCCGCAAGTTCAAAAACAGCGAGACCTTCTCCTCTGTTCACATCAATGAGGATCTCACCAAATTCAGAAACAAGTTGATGTACATTGGACGACAATTAGTCAAACGTCATGAACTAAAGGGTGTTTCCTCCTCAAATGGAAATATTCGCGTGTATGACTTCGCAAATCGTTTCCATATCATTCGTGAAGAGGCTGATCTGGTTCCATTTGGACATGTTATGCATTAGAAGTCTACCGAGGTGACCTAAGCGTGTAGCGCGTTCAGCGTCAATACCCACAGGATGGACATTCATTGTATTATGTGTGTATATATTTGTAAATGCACAATAGTATGTGCACAAGTATTTATAAATGAGTAATATGATAATTTGTATATGTTATTTGTATAAGTATGCTATATGTTATGCATGATAGTCTGTGCACGAGTATTTATGAATGAATAGTGTGGTAATTTTATAAGTTATTTCTATATGTTGTTCTATTCCACTATTTTGTTCACACATTTTGCTATTCTATGTGTACCTATACTACTGTACTATTTTTGCTTACGGTAGCAGCACATCAATTTTGCACAAGCGCATATACATGCAGTTTTGTTTTTTCTCAATTATTTGAGCACATGTATATGTTTGGTTTATTCTTTGATAGCAACACAACGCACCTTTTATCTGCGTTCTTATGTTTAATTCATTTTCAAAGAATACTGTTTGATTCACTTTCTAGCTATACATACTTACTTGTTTTCGTTTTTGTATTTCTTAAAATATTTTTCGTATTATTTATGTTTCATTACTTACATGTACTACAACAACACCTTACTTGTCAAACATGTCAACTCCACAAAACACATAATTTCACAATGTACGAATTAGTTGTATTATGTCTCTTTGCAGCTCATTTCAATCAACTCTCAAACTCTTTTTTCCATTTAGATAATGGGTAATACATTAGACCAATACCGAGCTGCAATCGGACTTCATTACCTAAAATGTAGATGTACTACTAGATCTCTGCTATATTGTTTATTTCATTTCTTACACTTTATGAATTTTTTAAAATGTTGTTTAGAAATGAATATCACAGAACCATGCACTCGCTTATTGTCAACAATTGCTCACGAGGCATTATTTATAAACCATATTTATCAAATAATTTACATTATTTTAATCTTATCTGGAGATGTTGAAACAAACCCAGGACCGCCCAATTTAACACAATTTACAAACTCTTTAGACATTTTTCATTTGAACATTAGAAGCATTACAAATAAGTTTGACAATTTTTTGAGTTTTGTTACAGAATATGATATTTTATGTTTTACTGAATCACATTTAGATGAACAAATTTTGAATTCAGACATTTCTATTGATGGGTATAACACAATTTTTCGAAAACATAGAAATTCATATGGAGGTGGAGTTATAATATATGTATCGGATTGTATTCGCACTGTACGCCGACCTGACTTAGAACCACTGAATATGGAATGTATATGGGTAGAAATAAGTGATCCTACCTGTAACATTCTTCTCTGTTGTGTATATAGGCCACCGAACAGCGATAATTCATTTTGGGAAAAAATTGAATGGTCCATTGAAAAGGCTCTTGATATATCCGATAGAATAATAATTTTAGGCGACTTGAATATAAATTTTCTAAATCTCTCGAACACACACATAGCTAATGAAATACTTCTGAAATATTCCCTCACAAACAAGATCTGCGAACCAACAAGAATCACGGAACACACGAACACGCTTCTTGACCCAATTTTGGTCAGCGGGGATTTTGATGACAACGTGTTAGACTCCGGGACAATATCTGTTGACCACGCACTTAGTGACCACAAAGGCACGTTTATTTATCTTAAATCGGGCGCAATACAGAATCAATCTTATGAGCGAAAAATATGGGTATACCAAAATGCAGATTTTGACAAATTGAATAGTCTTATTAATGATACCAATTGGAACACACTTATCAATAATGCAATTGATATAGATCAAGCTGAAGAAAATTTTACCTCCACTTTATTACAACATGCTAAACAATGCATTCCAGAAAAAAAACAATAATCATTAGACCAAAGGACAAACCTTGGTTTGACTCGGCTCTTCGGAAAACAATTCGACAACGAAACCGAGCTAGGCAAAAAGCACATAAAACAAAAAATAAGTTACATTTGGATAAATTCAAAACACTTCGTAATAAAGTTAATAATATGAAAAGGATAGCGATGGCGAATTACTACAACAACATAGAAACCAGTCTTATCGACGCAAGTGCGAAAAATTCAAAACTATATTGGAAACTGAAAGACATATTTAAAACTAAAACAAAGACCGAAATACCTCCACTCCAGGAAATTAATGACCACGGTGTTGCTAGAATAATCTATAACGATACAGATAAAGTTGAAGCCTTGAATAATTACTTCGTATCTATTTCATCTCTCCTTGACAATGAACCAACTCTGCCTGATTTTAACTTACTCTGTAATGATATACTTGACAATATTGTAATTGGGGAACAGGACATCATTGACATGATTTCAATTCTTCCAGTAAACAAAGCAATAGGACCCGATAATATTAGTCATAAAATGTTAAAAGCTACTATTTTTAGCATTGTCAGTCCATTGAAATTATTATTCAACAGGTCATTAAATGATTGTTCATTTCCTAAATGCTGGAAGTTAGCTAATGTACTTCCATTATTCAAAAAAGGTGACCCGTCTATATTATCAAACTATAGACCTGTATCATTATTGAGCTGTGTTGGTAAAATTATGGAACGTGTTGTTTTTAAATATGTGTATAATTACTTTCATTCAAATCGTCTTTTTTTACAAATATCAAGCAGGTTTTTTACCAGGTCATTCAACTGTATATCAGCTTATTGAGACTTATGATAGCTTAGCCAAAGCCATAGATGAATGGAAACATTGTTGTATGATTTTTTGTGATCCGTCTAAAGCTTTTGATAGAGTGTGGCATAAGGGACTTCTTTTTAAGTTACAATCTTATGGTATTGGTAATAATTTACTTCAATGGTTCGAGAGTTATATGAGTTTCAGAACCCAAAGAGTTTTGCACAAAAATACTATGTCAAATAATAGATTTTTAAAGGCCGGAGTGCCGCAAGGATCTGTTTTAGGTCCATTGTTGTTTCTAATATATGTTAATGATATAGCTGAAAATATGTCGAGTCTATGTAGGCTGTATGCCGATGACAATTCTCTACAGAATTTAATATACAAGATATCCAGCAACAATTGAATAATGATTTGTATAAATTGGAATTGTGGTCTAATCAATGGCTGATGAAATTTAATTCCTCTAAAACTAAAGCTTTGTTTTTTAGCAGGAAAAATACTCATTTACCAAGTTTAGAATTTCAGAATTGTTACTTAGATTTTAAATCAACGCATAAACACTTGGGAGTGCTATTGTCACATAATCTCAGTTGGTCAACATACATAGATTCATTAATAGCCAACGCATACAAGAAATTGGGATTGCTTAAAAAATTAAAATATAAGGTCAATTCCAGAACTTTATCTCTTTTATATACAACTTTTATAAGACCTCCATTAGAATATGCTTCTGAAATATGGGTTGGGTGTACGAAGCAAGATTCTGAAAAACTCGAAAAGCTACAATTAGCTGCTGCACGAATAGTAACTGGTCTTACCGCTTTAGCATCAAGAGAATCTCTCTATTTTGAAAGTGGGTGGGAACCGCTTAGTGATAGACGAAAGGCCAAATTAAAAATAATTATGTATAAAATTTACCACAACATGGCTCCTGACTACCTTAAAGATATATTACCAAATATACGATCAAATGAGTCTATTCATGCAACTAGACAGTCACAAAACTATAGCATTCCCAAGTGTCGGTTGAATACGTGTAAACTTTCTTTTGTTCCAGTAGCAATAACTGAGTGGAACTCTTTACCTTTGGAAATAAGACAATCTATCAATCTACAATCATTTAAAAAATCAATACAAATGTCAAAACCTGTTCCCCCATCGTACTTCTCTTATGGAGAACGCTACTGGAACGTAATGCAAACTAGACTAAGACATAATTGTATATTGAATAATGATTTATTTCGATGTAATATTATTGACAGTCCCTTGTGCTCATGTGGTAAAACAGAAGATGCCTATCACTTCTTTTTCTCTTGTAAAAATTATTCTACTCCTAGAAATGACCTATTTAATGCAATTTTTGAAATGAAAAATTTACACATAGTGGATACTCATGTACTACTTTCGGGAGATAACACCATCAGTATTAAAGAAAATGAAAAATTATTTTCCATTGTTCAAATGTTTATAAAGAGATCTGGTCGTTTTTAGTTTTTCCTTTGACATATATAAGGATTTTCATACTATAATATTTTGAGTTTAATTTTTATAGCCACAAATATTGAAATAATCTATGTGTTTTTAATCTTATTGACAATTGTTACTTGTATTGACAAATATTGTATATACTAACCTTTTTGATTTTGGTGTTGTTGTCTAGGAGAGGGCGTTCTAAGTTTTAAAAACTTGTGCCCAATCCTTTTGTCTATATTGGCAATAAAATATGTTCAATTCAATTATTTAAATATGGTAAATAAAACACGAATATTAGAATTCCACGTATGTATTAAGGTACAGCCTATATGACAATAGTATTACATGGACTATCTATATCTAGATAACATTATATTCATCTCTATACCACATAATATATCTCCCAAGTTATATAGACTTTTTCTTATCTTCATAAAAGTTTACAATAATTTTCATTATAATATGTATTAATTATTGAATTAAATTATAAACCATGGTGAGCATACCAATCTATCGGAACAATTTACTGATGTTACTAAGTTGGTGTGATATAGAAATTAATCCCGATATCTATAATTTCTTGTTTAAGTCATAATATAGACTTTTGCTTTCAAAACATATTTCATGATAATCAGAAACAGAATTTATTTGGGGTGACCATTGGCCAGACTGTCTTCAACTCGCCAATCTGAGAATTTCATGATACTTCAATTTCACACATTTCCCGAGTGAGTTTAATGAAGTGAGAAAAGACACTCCGAACCGAAAAAAAAAAACAATTTACAGTGTATCGTGACAAATGGATACGACAGTAGAGTTGTTGCAGACAATGAGTGATTATGAAGACCATGTACTAAACAAGTGGAAAATTCAAAGAATTTTACTGTTAATTGTTTATTTAAGTAATCGAGATTTATCATGATCAGTTTAATTGTTTGCCAATCTTCAATCCTGTATGTACTTGCTCTGTCAGTCCATTAGGATTTAACAGAAATGTCTCAGAGTATACCATCAAGGTGCTGGACATAAACATGCCAGAATGTACTTATGTTTTAATTCTAAGATACAGGCAGGAAGGAGATTGAGTCATAGAACTCCTAAACCCAACCCAGATAAAGTTGTGTAAAGATTTATATTGTTCCTCTTAATAAGTGTCCCCGCCAATTTTGTATTCCAGCCCTTCACAGTACTGACATGAAATTAATGTGATAGATTGCCCCTGGATTTCTGAGGAAATGTGCATAGTTTACATATCTGAATTTTGAATATGCATCGCTCTTGTCTGCAAATGTTGTATGTTGTTAAAACTATTGTTGTTGATGTGCTTGTTCCACGTCTGCAAATGATAGAAATACTTTTTATACATGCTCATATACACTTTGTACACTTCATAATTATATAACAATTCTAGCATTATTATTATCTGTGTAGCACTTTAGTTTGTAAGGGTTTTAATACAATTATTTGGACACAACTGAACTGAAAAACAAAAAAACAAAAAAAAAAAACAAAAACAAAAAAAAACAAAAAAACAGAAAAAAAAACAAAAAAAAAAAAAAAACAAAAACAAAAATCACAAATGTAACCAAATCAGAATTTGGTCTAAGGCCTGAAAAAGGCCACAGTGGGTTGATATTTTTTCTTTAGTTTTACAAGGAAAAAAAATTATGAATCATCTTCCAAATAAAACCCACATTCATGGCCAGTATGGAACTTGAAGTGACTGAGGATATTCAAATATTGTACAGTGCAACATATCATGTTGACCAGAAGCACATTGAAGTTTCTTTTAATCTCCTGCTTCTAGATCTACTTCACAATTACCTGGATTTAAATCTTGTTATTCTATATTTTACTCTTTTTTTTTCAATTTGCATTTTGAAATACGTTCAAGATTACACGGGCAAATGAACACAACTCCATTACATTGAAATGATCATATTTTGTCCACCCCAAACTTGATATTACAAAGTTTGGTTTTTTCTATTAAATTGACATACACAATGGGGGGGGGGGGGGAGGGGGGGGGGTGATAAGGCCAGAGTGGGTACGGGTAGTGTTATGATGAAAGAAGGAGGAATGCACTGCTTGATTAAATTTGGTGAAAGGAAATGATATAGATAATTAAACAATTAGATTAAATCCAATTGATCAGTAAGTGTTAATTATAAAATGCACAGGTGCTGTAATGTACTTGTGTGTGTGAGCAACTTGAATTGACAAATTTAGGTATTAAATATAGGCTAAATGTCAAAGGTGTTTTAATTATGTTAAAGATTATATCAAGGTCAACATTTGGTAAGTAAATTTTGTAAAATTCCATCCTGATAAATTTGTTTTGGTGGAAGTTTCCTATACACAAAGAAGGTAAATAAGCTATTTTGGACCCACTATCAAGGATCTACCATATTGCTTTAAAACTGTGGCATTTGACTTGAAGTTGTATTTTAAAGGAGATCTTATTTGAAGTACATAATGTGCAATTTTAATGATTTGAAGGCTGATGATTTTTTAAAATAACACGAAAGACAAAGATTAATGTCGACTTTGAAACTGAACAACGAAATAGGAATTTTTACCTAATTTCGTGTGCAAAGAAATCCCATTGTAGGAGATGGTAACTGTCTTTTCCAGTAATTTGTCCTCTCTTCATTGTCATCAGAATAAACATCTTCTGTAACTTTGAAATATGTCTTTGGAATGGTATTGTAAGTTTGTTTCAAAGTTATTTGAACTCTAGATATTAATATAATGAAAATTGTTGGCAATGTTACATGTTACAACCCAATCACTACTTATGGAAATGTGAGCAACCTCAGCAAATCATCAATATTTTGTGGTAACGGAGAGGGATAAGTTATTATGAATTTGTGACAGAGAAAGGATCTTTAGATTTACCCAGATTAGATTCAATACGAATTGAAGGTCAAGGTCATAATGGTAGCACAAAGCCACTAAATTATCAAGGCGTGTTGATATGGAAAAAAAAAATATTAAAAGAATCCTCCCGCAATATCCACTGTTTTGCTGATTTGTGAAATCAGAGGACAGGTGGAAACCAGTGTAATTCAGACCAATGGAGTGCACCTCAAAATACCAAAGAAAAACAAGGAAGGGCATTGTAAAATCAGCAGCATATGTATTGTACAAATCCATCCATGAAGCATGCAATGGGAAGATGACAGCCAAGTATATAAAATCCCACACTCATTCCATCCAGTGTTACTTGAATAGTATAGTATTTATTTATTTCAGATATTTTAAAGGCAGAAATTTTGAAAAGGTGTAAAAGTTTAATTTCAAGAAACAAAGCAATTACGCGTACTTGAACCTCCAAATAACATTTCTAGAAAGCTGAAGATCAATGAAGAAATAGCTGGGAATGCAAATAACATCTTGCAATCCAGATTTTCTTCCACCGGAACAGAAGGGTGAGGGGCAGTAGTGATTGTTCCTTTACCAATACTTGTCTCTATGACTGCTCCGGGTATCCATACCTTTCAAGCAAGGAAACACCGTTTTAAAACAAAAATATTCATATATGTAATAGATTTACTATTAGTATTTTATTAATGTATGACCAATGTATTTAGCATTTATAAACAGAATATCTCAGTAATTTCCGAACAGCCCTCGTATATATATATATATAGAGAGAGAGAGAGAGAGAGAGAGAGAGAGAGAGAGAGAGAGAGAGAGAAAGAGAGAGAGAGAGAGAGAGAGAGAGAGATTAATATGATCATATATAGTACGAATATATATTCCTGATCCCATGAGAATCCAGGTGAGAATAGGTCCCGAGTACCTCTTGCTTGTCGTAAAAGACGATTAAATGGGGTGGTCCTTCGGATGAGACCGCAAACCCCGAGACCCCGTGTCACAGCAGGTGTGGCACGATAAAGTTTCTTCCGTGCTCAAAGGTCGTAAGTCCGTACATAGGCCTAATTTTTGCAGCCCTTCGTGGGCAATGGTGACGTCACCATATGAGAGAAAGATTCTTAAGAGGTACGTTCAATTAATCATGAATATTCCTGCAATTCATTAGTTCCAGTTGTTATCTTCATATTGTGAAGATATCATTTTTTACAGTATGAAAATATGACTTTGGTATCAAATTTTGTTATTTTTTTTACAGAGTGAAGATATCACCTTTGCTATTTTTTACAGTGTGAAAATATCACTTTTCTTATTTTCTACAGTATGAAATTATGACTTTGGAATCAATATATCTAGTTTTATTCAATGAATAAATTACAGTATGTCACAGTTGAATATATAATAAAAAAAATATTATTTTCATTTCCAATGAAGGCACCACAGTTGAATGGGAATTATTAAAGTAAGTGAATTCACACCATGTCTATAGAATATATCAACTGTGAAGCAAATCAAATTGAAACATCTATGAAACGTATCATGCGGTGATTATTTCTTTTTTGTTCTAGGGTATTTCTAAATTGGGTCTCTTTCCAAACTCCGTTTCATTGAATTACGAATTCTTCATTACATTTATCACTGTAGCAATTCAAACTTGCTTAGCACGATACATTCGGGTTCCTCTCTGGTGCATTAAGAAAAAATAAAACATTGTCGCAATGGCTGACTTCCTTTTGAAATTTCTATGAGCATATAAATTTCAGCAATACATGTATATTTCTAATTGTCTAGCTGGGTATCTCTAGTTACCATGTCTTTTTTATATCTCTAGTTTGTGTGTTTGCGTCTACTAGGGGTTTTACTTTCCACTAACACTGCATTTTTAACTAAATAAGGTAAATTTGAAAGTTACTTCAAAACTAAAAGTTGGTGGTCTTTTCCCGGGTACATTGTATCTGGGTTCTCTCCTCCACCAACAAATCTGAACGCCACCAGATAACTGACAAAATTGCTGAGTGTGACGGAAAACAACAATCAATCAATCAATTAACCAACTTACGACCTCCAGTTTACGAAACTGTAACCACTGGGCTACCGGACCGGTAATGTTAATATGGAATATTCTTTTTGGTGGCCTTTCTCCTATATTCCTATGTGAAATTCAATCCACAAGCCCGCCACGCCCTGGTATTATAGCACACAAGGAAGTCGTATATTCTTTAACAAATTGCAATCATGTGATTCGTGTGAATGCTATCTATTTTTTAAGGATGTCCCCTTACATTTCTGTATGTTAATTTGATAAATTGTTGCCTAGTGGTACTCGAGTAGAGCATTTCCTTGTATACGTCTATGTAAAATTGTTAATTCATTTGTGACCACGGAAAGTCATAATTTGAACAAGCTTGCACTAGTTGTTTTGGCATTGCGTTTGCATTATGCAAGGTGCGTTTTTTTTTTATAAATCAACTTTATATCCTATATAAATTTCTGAGCCCCAATAGTGATTTTATCATAATCCCTGGGGTCATGGAATGGCGATGCGTCATGGTACGGTCACACATTGAATTTTCAATCGATAAAGAAGAAACGATTATTGAGAGGAAAGTGTTTAAACATTCACTTTGTTTTACTATCTTGAAGTTATCAGGCTTTTGCGTTGAATGAATTTGACTTTTAATTTGTAACCAACCTTGAATACCCTTTTCCATGGGATACTTGTCTCAAACTTGGTTATGGATAATGGTCCAGAAGTTCTAGAGAAGTCTTAAGTATAAAAAAGAAAAGCAACGACGAAGACTATCACATACGATGTACAAAGTTCAGACAAGCTAATTTCTAAACATAGAAATGTCAACGATGATATACCATGAACACATATTACAAAAAACGAAGTTATATTTCGAATTTTCTCTGTAGTTCATACACCCTGTTATCATTGCTATTCTCCAGCAAGACACGATCGCTCCGTGCGCTAAGAGAGTTTGCCCTTGAGTACTGGTCTTGTTGATCCTTGCAGTTCGCGTTCTCCTGATGCAACGTGTCACTGTCGTACAGAGCGTTACTCAGATGTTTGACTCTAGGATGGTTTAGGAACTGTAAGGGAATTTCCTGATAATTCAGATTGCTTTCCGATCTTTGTAGTTGGAGTGTTGTTGTCTCAGTCTGTTGCATGCGTTCGTCAGAATTATTCTGTTCCAATCTATGAAGTATAACCTTCAACAGATCTCTATCCTTTCTGTAATGTAAATGCAACACGCTATCATTTTGCGTCATTTGTTTTGATAATTGGAAGCTTATTTCTCTGAATTGATACTAGTAATTAAAATGACTTATTAGTATAATACATAATGACGTGCACTATTTCTGAAGAGTTGCAAAGGTGAATCACCGTGAAAAGCGTGGATATCATTTAATACTTCTTTTTCACTACAGATGTTTTTTTCATGGTATCTCCAAAGCGTGTAATAGAAGTGCAATCAATATAACTGAACGAGGTCATTCATACAGAATGAACGTACAACCATGAATTTAAAAAATATTGAAAATGGATTCAGGCGGGAAACCGCGAAAATAGTTGCATTACTTGTATAATATGGAGTAGTTTAAATTTGTTAAGCTAATTGTCGAAATCTGATTAAAAATAGACCCTTTGATCCGCTCAACTGCGAAGTTTAGTGGATCAAAGGGTCTAATTTTAATTAGATTGCTAATTTCGTGGATTGTCGATATATTACAGTTTTGTTTCGAATGTAATTCCGTGGATATGATTTTTATGCTTTATAATGCTATCAATAATATTGGAGTAAAACCTACAGGCCAATTAAAATGGAATAAAAGGTCACAAGAAAAAAATGGAAGAACATTAACACTAATGTATTCCTATTGGTAAGTTATTGGGTTTTTTTTTCTCTTGTTGCCCTGTCCTTTTCTTCATTTAGATGCGAGTTCTTGCTACTTTAGGTTTACAAACATAAAAAAGTACCGCATATACATTGGTTAGGTTGGAATGTCGGGGTTTGTAAAATTCTAACTTAATAAATGCCAATCAACAATAATCACTCACAAAAAAATTCTTTGACACATTACAAATTTTGTGTATTTTTTTTTTTGGGGGGGGGGGGGTCGTGAAATTCTTGAGAGAGGGGGTTCCCACGAAATTAAACCTCCACAAGACCTAATGATTTCATCTCAATTTTAAAATTACGATGACAAAAATGTCCAACATTGTTGAAAAGAATCTTGAAATATTTCTTTTCTTCATTATGATACAGCATATTACCTTCTCTGGATGACGGAACAAAGAAAGAAAAGTATCACCAATAAGCTGAAAGCGATAAAAATAAAATCCATGCTTCTCATCTCAGCCTTATCTGTTCAAAAGATATATAGCATTGATATTAGACTATGTTTGGGATAATATCTAACTGATACAATTCCACACAGGCGTGTTATGATGGTTATAGTCTTTTCTATATGGAGGGATGTATACTCACTGTTACTTGACTCGTCGCCTCTTTCCTGTTTGTTTGTAGTTGTGCTGCTCGTTTTGGGTTCATTGTCCTCGAGTGTCGACGGTAATGTTGACGTTGAGCTCTTTGAAATATCTGTGGACAGACTCTGTCCATTAGTTTTTGGACTAACACCTTCATCCATGCAGTAAAATGTCACATTTCCTGAAATCAAAAACAAGACAATGACATAAACAATTGTAAACATCAGCGAATGCTCTGCTTCCAAAACCCTTGATTTGATTCCATACTTGTTATTTTCAAATAATATTTAGAGGAATTGACGAGGTATAATAGAGGACGACGAGGAGACTTTTTCCTAGTGGTGATTTAACGGCATAGTTATCAGGCGAGGACAGAGACCGTGTCTTATACTCTTTGAACACTTAAAATCGTTGGTATTATCATTGTTTCAGACAACAAATTGATAAACTTAGTAATACGTTGTAAAATGGTTTGTTAGATTTGAACTCTATCTCTTAGTTTCTTTCTAATAATAATAATAATAATAATCATGATAAGAATGATAATTGCATTATCCAGCAAATTATAGTACAATGATTATATATTCAAATGTTTTTCTAAAGAATAAAAAGATATTACTAATTTCATTAAGATCCCAATTATCTTGAATTTGTACGTTTTCTATTATATCTAAATAAATTGAACGGGACTGTACCTGAATTACTGCATGTTTTAAACAACCTACGGAAATGCGAATTGAAAAAGATCTCTGATTGAATTCATATTTTCTACAATCAAAATAGAGGACGCAGTAATTCAGAAGGCAAAAAAAAAAAAAAAAAAAAAAAAAAAAATGGACATAATTATTGAAAACGAAAATGTTAATTCAGCAATTTCTCAATAAATTTTTCAACTTTTTTTTCTTTGAATTGACCGGTCGCGGTAGCTCAGTGGTTAGAGGGTTCGCTTCGTAACCGGGAGGTCGTGAGTTCGAGCCCCGTTCGTCAAACCTAAGACGTAAACATAGGTACCAATTGCTCCTAAGACGAAAAATAGGTAGTGATTACTCCTTTGCCAAATGCTCGGCATTTAAAAGTGAGAATCGCTGATCTTTCGAAAATGATCTTAAAAACGGAGGTCCCGTGTCACGGTTGGCGTTGGCACGTTGAAGAACCCTCACTGCTACGGCCGTAAGCGCTAAGCGAAATTTGTCTAAATTTATGGTACATTACTTACAGCTGGTGACGTCTCAATATGAATGAAAAATTCTTGACAGGACGTAAAACAAACAATCAATCAATCATCTTTGAATTGTATAACGTGAGTACTGTATTCCATGAATTGAATCACTTAAGAGGTATGTATATAGAACATTTGAATTCCTAGTTGGGTGTATATAAATCAGCTGATTTCCTTGTTGGTTTATATGTTTTACTTTAGTGCATTGTAATGCTATATTGTGACCTGTGCCTAGCGTCCAGGAAGTTTTTTTTTTCAAGTCAATGCCTTCCGTGACACGGAACTTCGATTTTGCAGATCTTATCCTAAATACTCTCATTGCCAAGCATCTGGTGAAGGAGCATCCACAATTTTTTTTTTGGTTTGTGTTTCACGCAACCAGAGTACGAGCTGGCCTCAATCTCACAATTGGACCATCACAAAGTCATGGCAACAGAGCCAATTCGACCGATGTAAATAAAATTGAAAGTTGTATGTTGATTAACAAGAAATTACATCATGTCAATCGTTGATGCTTCAAACTAACTAACTGGGTATAACTTAGTTTCGCGTTTTATAATTTCATTGCTACAATTAGGAAATGGTGGTTTTACCATTTTTCATTGAAATCCAATTTTTAGTGATTTTTGTTAGATGCGCACTTCTTCAAAAACGGAAAAAATACATATGATCATTCCACATAACAAAGAACATATAATAGTTCTCCACAAAGTATGTATCCACGAAATTTATATTTTTCACGAAATTTGATGCTCACGAAACAGAGGTATGCTAATGCAGGTCATATGACGTTTATGCATGTATATTGTACAGTTGATTGATTGATTATATATTGTTTAACGTCCCGTTCGAGAATTTTTCACTCATATGGAGACGTCACCATTGCTGGTGAACGGCTGCATGTTTAGTCCTATGCTCAGTGCTCATGGCCTTTGAGCAGGGAGGGATCTTTTACGTGCCACACCTGCTGTGACACGGGACCTCGGTTTTGCGGTCTCATCCGAAGGACCGCCCTATTTAGTCGGCTCTTACGACAAGCAAGGTGTACTGAGGATCTATTCTAACAACACGTTTCCCCACGGGGCTGAATTGTACAGTGTTTGTTCTGTTCCAAGCAAAGGAAGAAAGCTAACACCTAACCTCTGCAAAATATTTATAATGTTTTCATGAGAACATTAATAGCAAACTAACAAATATGGTGCTTCTTTATGACGTTATCCTATGGTTGTCTCAAATATATCGGGGGATACCGTGGCCGAGTGGTTAGAGCACTGGGCTCAAAATCACAAGGCCTCTCACCTCTAGTCGGCGCGGGTTCGATTCTCGTTCGCGCCGATATATGTGAGAAAGTTTGCCAGTCTACTTTCGGAAGGTCGGTGGTCTCTTCCCGGGCACATTGTATCTGGGTTCTCTCCTCTACCAATAAAAACTGGACGCCACCAGATAAAACAATAAACAATCAACCAATCAATCATGAATATATAACAAAAATACCTTAATAGAAAATGGGAATGATTCTAGCAGCAATTTCCATGCAAGTTAATGCGTTACTTTCACCCATTCTATAAAAACTTTAAAAGTATGCGGTATCATGTTATAATTTTGTTTTAGTTTTATTTCATTCATCGACAGAGAAAAAATTCTGACCGACATGTCCAATGCAATCTGTTTTACAGTGAACAAACGTTTCGATAAATTAAAATCAACATGCCTTAATACTTTCTATGAAATTTTGGTGTTTCATTTATACCGTCCATGATAAATATGTTGAATGCTCCATTTTTGTTGTCGATATTTACACGCAACGGTTGACGAATTCTATATATGTGTCATTGTCACTCAATATATATTTATGACATCATCAGTTTGCTTTCATATTGATCAGACACAATTTTAGACAGTAAGGCTGACAAACTTTGACTATAATTGTAGCCTACTGGACGGATCGTGATAGTGTGGCAACTTTAACTATTTTGTATGATGGATGATAAACGCTACATTAGAATACTCACCAGCTACTTTAATCAGTACACGACTTTCTGTGGAATGTGTCTTGATTTTCACGAGTAATTTCTCTGCTGAATTAGGCACTTTGACTCCATATAAATCAACATTATAGTCTTGGTGTTCTGGGGTATAGAAATATATATATATATATGAATTTAATGTAAATACAATTCTGTTGATTTGTACTCTCTGCGAATAACAAAATATATACTGATTTATGGTTTTCGAATGTACAACTATAGGTAGAGTTCAATCTAGTATTCCATTATATTTTACATTCAAGTCTAGACCCTGTATTTCCTATCAATATACCTCTGCTATTACATCCACACCTTTTGAATACAAACTTTACAGTGACTATATATATATATATATATATATATATATATATATACCATCTTGTAAAAAGTCCCCCCACGTGTAATTGTTCCTCTTTCAGCTATAATCTATTTGGGCACGATCATTACTGGTGAAATAAATAGATTGCTGCCATTCCAGTAGTTTTACTGACTTCATTTGATTATATACCACCTGTTATCTTCCCGTGTTTGTTAGGAAATGCAGTTCGTCTGGTGAAGGATTACCTCACCGTTAGAAAACAGTGCATTAAAGTACAAGGCGTGTTAGGGTCTGGGTCAGTATTAAGAAGGTGTGCCTCAAAGCTCCATCTTGATTGATTGGTTGTATGTTGTTTAACGTTCGGCTCGAGAATTTTTCACTCATAGGGAGACGTCACCATTGCCCGTGAAAGACTGAAAAATTTGGGTTTATGCTCGGTGCTTGCGGTCTTTGAACAGGGAGGGATCTTTATAGTGCCACCCTTGCTGTGCCATAGGACCTCATCCGATGGACCGCCCCATTTAGACGCCACTTACGATTAATAAGGGGTATTGATGATCTGTTCTAACTCGTATCCCCACGGTATCAAGGCTCTATTTTAAGACCATTGCTTTTTAATATATTTTAAATGTCATTTATAATGGGTTTTTTTAAATCAGTCTTATACGAGTGTGCTTATGACAATACTTGATCTGATATTTATGAACACTTTGATGTTCTCATTAACACTCTGAGGCAAGAAAGTTTAATTCTTTTGAACTGGTACATAAATATAGGCAAGCAAGTTAAGTTTTAAATATTAGCGGTGAGAAAGATCAAGTTTGGGGAGGCTAAGATCATATGTAAAGAAACGGTTAATTATTCCATATAGATATTGATTACAAGTTAAATTTTGACAAACATGATACAGAAAAGCCTCGCAACAAGAAAGGTGGTCAGAATTGTGTGAACGTAAACAAAATAACAATTTTCCATATTTTATGCTGTCAATCTTTTCGTTTAACTTCTGTCCCATGTTTTGGCACTTTTTTTAGGAAAAACAATACTGACCAAAATGGAAAAGGTGAAACAATAAAGAAAAAGAAAAAAAAACCTCTTAAGACTAATCCTCAGAGGAGAACATGCTTAAGAGAATAAAACCTGATGTTTGTGTAAGTGTGCGTCTAATCTGTGGTTCATATAATTTGATGTACTAATGATAACACCTCACCGTAGAGAAGGCTTCCATTGTCAGATATGTTCAATTCCACCATAACAGTCTGTAAAATTTCAACACGTAACACATCACCACTCACGTGACAGCAACATTTACTCTTGTTGCCGGTCGATTGTAGATAAATTTGGGGACTTTTAGTATCATTTCCCTTCACACACATATCAAAGACTCGAGAATCTATCAAGAAAAGTGAACAGATGTTTAGCAGAATTCTTCAACGCATTTCTAGGACATCGAATTGCTAATTTGACAATCATTAAACTACCTTGGATACATTCATAGTCAAAACTCTGTCGAAATGACGTATTCTGAAGCTCTGGCCGTTTGGTGTCATTGCAGGATTTTCGAAGACTTGTCTCCATTGTTTGAAAATATTCATTTGACAGATTGCACCGATTTTTGCCATTGCACTCCTTGACAGCAGATGCAAAGGTAGTATTGTTTCTTTCTATCCTATGGTTGACTGGGAACTGTATACCACAATACAGAGCATTCGTAGTGTTACACCCGAGGAAAATGTCGTAAGGTGATAATCTGTGAAGACCATCTTCGATCACGTGATGTTTGAGATAGATTGTGTGATTTATGGAGCATTGGCAAACGTAGTTCTTCCAGTCTTTTGTTTTCTTGCATGGAGAATTGTTCAACGAACCTTTCAGATCAAAATATATTCATAGGCTATCAAGAACAATTATATATATATATATATATATATATATATATATATATCTGTGTGTGTGTGTGTGTTTTATAAATTGAATGCTTTTTTATATATTAAAGGGTTACATTTACTAGAAATCAGCGACAAACACAACTTATTTCTTTAACAATCATTTTCATCTGTAATTAGTAAAGGATTTGAATTCATAAAATTAAACAAAAATCATTATCAAGGTTTACGAATCTCCGTTTTTATAATTAAACACCTGAAAACTCGCATGTTATTTAAGATCTCACAGTGGCCAAGTTTGAGTTGTTTTATAAAAATGCTTATTTTAACAAGTGATAACCTGAACAGATCCGAAATGTCTCCACTAAAGTCACTGAACAGTATATGATTAAGAATCCTGTTTGGTAAGTGTTTTCGCTGTAAAAAAAGTTAACTTTCGTTTTTAGTTGAATGGTTTCTGCAAGAAGTATTTGATATAAAAACAAACTAAGTGATAAAATGAAATACATTTGATGTTTGAACCATACACTAAGGAATAAAGGAATAGACAGATCAATGGACTGAAACAAATCACTTGATAAAAATCTAATACACATTAGAAAAATTGTCGAGATAATGTCATATCTTTAGTTAAGTATAGGACGATGTCATTTTGTTAATACATTATTTTTGAAAACTCACTCGATGCTTTAGCACTCATCATTATTACATCACATGTATAGAATTACCTTTGACGTTCTGGATAAGAAGAACCATTATTAAATTCACCAGAAAACACATCCTTGTGGTCCAATGAAAATATGAATAATTAAAAATACGGAAGAATAAAATGTAAACAAATTCGATGCCTTTTCTTAACTCACCCAGTCCGAATTACATGAACCCCGGATATGAACCCTACATAGTTATCGACACGATGATGTGAAAATAATCAATAGCGATCAATCTCATAAATCCTATAAATAATACAATATCATTCTTCCGCTTGACGTCATCCATTTCAAATCCATTAAACTTCGTCCTAACTCTAAATAGGAAATTCATATGTGTTTTATAACTCCGTATCTTCTCCAAAGTGTAAATACCACAAGAATAACAGCCAACATCTTAAATATCATATCATGCGCAGCTCTTAAGAAAATACAGAGGTTCTGACGAACAGTTATGGTTTTGTCAGAAGGTTGAGGCAAAGCTCTGGCAAATATTTTCTCAGGTTTGCGGAAAATTCTTAATTGTCATGCAAATGAGTTTTGCATGTTTGAACTAACAAAATTGGCAAGGATATGTATAAATCTGCTGATGACAAATTTGCGGCAAACAGTTCTAGCAATTCTGACAAAAAGGTTTGGTAAAGAAACTGCTGATTCTGCATTTGGCAAATTTGCAGCAAACAGTTCTGGCAAACAATCTGATAATTAGATAGTTGGTTGCATCATGACAAAAATATTTCGGAGTGTAGATAATCTAATTGTTTCTTCTACTGTCATTGATAATGTCACACTAGCATGTCTAAATACATAATCGTTTAGGACTTGTATTTTATTGAACTCTTAAGTCAACAGCATGTGTAAAACTTTTTTCAATAGGGATGGAGTTCTTCATCTTCTTCAAAATATATTTTCTAAGATTAAAAGACTCCAAATGGATACTATGAAGGCACATAATAGTAAATTGTGACTGGGTGCCCCTACCGATAAGAAGAAGAAGACATATCATAGGGATATATAGAAATAAGTATCAGATAGACATGCACTTCTTTCTGCCAAAACCCTTATAATTTCTACTTTAAATACAGATAGTGTACCTATATGTAAAAGATAAACATAATCTTCTTTGACCATCTTTAATGATTAATGAGCTTCCTTCCAAGTATAGAAAATTGAGTGAAGAATTGATGTTTTGTAGAGTGTGGTATGTCTATTTATGCTAGCTATATTCAAACCTTTCTATGAAACTTTGCAATACTTGTTTCACATACGTAATGGAAATGACAATTTTACTTGCAAGCTTTAATGATAAACATGATTCAATACAATGTGATATAGAATGGGATTTAAAACATTTGCTATCAAAACGAAAAATAGACGAGGACTGGACTCATACATATACAATGTATATCCTTTTAATTAAGAGAATTCTTTTGGACCTGTCAGAAAATTAGAAGACAAAAAATCAAGAAAGATGCAATAACAGCGGTTGGTTGGTTGTTTGTATATTGTTTAACTTCCCCCTCTCCCCAACACGTCAATGAACAAAAACAAATATAGAACCAATAATTTATCCAAAATATGTTATTTCCCTACAGATCACATTCGCAAATCGTTATGCTTACGATAGTCAGTTTTTATTTTCTCTAAGCTTTCCAGATGGCGACATACTAATAAAAAACTACTTATATTAGTTTCATGCAAGATTTCAAAAGCTTAAAGAGACGTCTCCACATGAGTGAAAAATTCTCGAGCGGAACTTTAAACAATATACAACCAACCGAAAACTTTAAGAAAGTAGAAACTGGCTATGCTGAACGACTTACGGTGCTCAACAGGGAAATCACATCTTTTGGAAAAAAGTATTGAACCTTCTATGTTTATATTTTCATTGGGTAGAGAGAGGGGGAAGGTAAATAAGATCTATACACCCTTTAGGTGTCCATGGTAAAAACTGATCAGAGAGATAAGATATGAATTGTAGGGCCAGTCAATAAGTAATCAGCCTAATTCATTTCCGGTTGAGATCCACCTATTTTTGTCGATGTAATTGCCCTTGGGTAGGCCAAAGAAATTGCAGAAACAATCATCTGCTGCTAAGGTGATCGCCAGAGTATTTTGGGTCGCAAAAGACAGCATGTTGGACTTTTTATCCAAGAGAAGTACAATAACTGGAGTGTACTTGATAGAACAGTTGAGAAACGCCATCCATGAAAAACACCAAGTTAAACTCTTTAAAGGTGTTTTGCTGCAAAAAGACAACTCGAAAGTCCATAATTACAAAATTGCAACGGATGCTGTAGATCGAAACGGGTATGAATTGATACCACATCCTGCCTATTCGCCTGACCTAGATCCTATCGCCTTCCTCCTATTCCCAAACTTGAAAAAGGATATCCATGGACGTCATTTCCAGTCTGACGAAGAAATCGTGACGGCATCTGAGGAGTGGTTCAATGGAACGGCTCCTGACCTTTTTTCAGTTCTGGGCTGATGGCACTTGAACCACGTTGTCTAAGTGCATCACACTCGAGGGCAATTACATGGAAAAAGAAGAGGTGGATCTCAATCTGAAATAAGTTATGCTGGTTAATTATTGACTTGTCCTCGTATTACAAATATAATTTTCCATATCTTTACAGGCTGTCTAATCTAAAAGATGCGTTTTCCTCTTCAAATTGATGAAATGATTATGTTCAGCAAAATATACTGCTATTTCATATTTTATCACTGGTCTGGAATTTCAAATGATATAAAGGATAATAATAAAAATAATAATAAATGAACGCGTTTTAATCTGAAAAGACAGCAATTACAGTCAGTCCTCAAAAGTTTCATCAAAGTCATCATTATCATCCAAAGTTTCAGGTAAGTTCTTAGCATCTTTAAGATGCTGTTCCCACTCCTTTACATAGCAGGGTGATACATGTCTGGCATAGCCTAGATACCAAATCATGGACGTGACGTGCGTAGATACCGACAATCCTAGATCTAGTTTTGCTTTGCTAAGTACAACATTTTATAACCAACAGCTCCATCTTCTAACAAACCATTGATCATGGGTACCAAGTCCGTATTGCAAAGGCTACATACTATTTGGATATAATAAGAAATATGATATCTGTGTGCTTGGAATAACTTTTTCGAAGTATTTTTATGATTTTAGCTGGATATTTGCAGATTCCACAACCCGTATTTTTGTTACAGGGCGTGATGTGTTGCTATCATCTGTGGACAACTGCCTTTGATCTTTTTCTCTTTTTCCAAACAATGAAGGCATTTCTGCTCTAATTCACAAGTCCTTAGGGTATCTATGGAATCTGAAAACCACGATCTACGATTAACACATCTCGATCCCTCATCCATTGTCGTATTTCCTCTGAGTCCGCATCAAAGGTATAATTTTTGTATCATTGTTGCTGTTGTTTGACAGGTATGGACCTATTACTCTAACAAAGCATACTGTCATTGTCACAACTACCATGGCAATCTTCTGTGGAAGGAAAATTGGTTACTCTTCTGTACGTATACGTACATATCATCTAGAGAATAGCTGGCATACAATATTTCACAAAAAGTATTTGTGCTAAAGGACGCGTATAGTCTGCAATAGCTTGTGTGATATGATGGAAACCAATATATGATGAAACAAAGGTCTGTTTGAATTTCTTGGTAAAAAATGTCGTACTCCTTGACAATGGCGGCTCCAGTTTCTTTAAATATGGGGGGGACATATGAAAGTCACGTATTAGTCAAAATAATCAGCTATTTTGGGTGTCAAATCTGATATTTTAATCATATTTCTTTCTGTGTCATTCAGTGGAGCCTATAAGGGACAAAGGCCCTAACAGAATAGTTGCTGTCCCTATGATTAGCCTTCGGGGTTTTACAAATCTGTCGTATATACAGTCGTCAGCTTTGATTCAGAAATGGAAATTCCATATGAATGCAACGATAATATATCTATTGCTGGAAATTTGACTAGTTCACTAGGAAATAACATAAATGTGATGGGATTTTACTTAATAGAATAGACTAAACACAGTTACGGATACCGTTCATATTAAAGACCTAATATACAAGATGTCACACTTGACTCGCTTTTACCTTACGTCAACAGATAATTAAGTCCACATCATATTCGCAAAAAACTTTACTCGATACGATTCAGAATTTGAATACGTTATTTGAAGAAACCAAAACTAGTCCCTATGTGGATTTTTCCACACCAGAATATAGACCGAATTCTATGATTATGGATGTTGCCCATCAAAACCCCTTTAAACCATCGCGGGTTTGGGATGATATCACTTCCGAAACAAGCCACCAATTCCTTAAGCTCAAATTTACTAACAACGAAATTGATACCATTAATGTAAGCAACATTCTTCGACATAGAAATGTTCAGTCTTGTATTCCAGAGTGTTTCAAGTTCACACCTACACCTTGTATTTCCTACAGATGTACTTCCACTATTGCATCCAAACTTTTTAACTACATACGAACTTTTCAGTGCCTAGATATAGACCATCTTATACTCAATCCACCTACGTGTTCTTGTTCTTCGTCTTCTTTTAACTATAGTCCAGCTGGAACATATCAATGTTATGTTATTGGTAATTTTGATATAGTTAAAAATAAAGGCCTAAAATTACGTTTTTGAAAAGTCGTAAATTCAGAGAACCTCGGTCTTTCAATTAGCGATAGAACGTCAAATCTTTTATGAATGATGGCAAAGATTATGGCAGACGATGGGCTAAATCTCACAACGAAGAACTTGTTAGAATGGATAAAAAATATAAGGGGTAATTAAAATCTCTTATCAGACATGTCAAGGCAAAAATGCGTACCATCTATCCTTCTGTGTTTAGTAAACCAGAAGTGAGATAGGTTACATGAAGATTAAGCTGGCAACAACATTGTATTTGTTTGTAAGGCTCATTATTACAACTGCATTCTAAACGAACGTGGCATCAATTCCACATTTAGTAATCGCAATTATACCCCAACTATATTCTTACACTTTTTATGCATTCTGACAAGGTATCAAGGTCTTCTTTTTTCATAGCAGAAAATTAGTATAAATTTCGTTTTATTTGTGTCTTTGTTATATGCAAACTCATTCTATATACATATTGAAGAAAATATCATCCATGGTCTTTTGGTCCTTACAAAATCACATTTGAAATCAACAAACGTTCATCTATAATTACATACCTGTATCAAGAAATAAAGAATCATAGCCTATTTCATGTATTATTTCTTAAATGAACTGTTTTAATGTCTACATAATAATTGTATTGTACACTTTATAACAACCTGGCAATATTATGATACATATTTTGTCTTTCTGGCATTATTTGTCAATGTACCATGTTTGTTATTTTGAATTGTATTAATTGTAATGTCTTTAGCAAAAACGTCAAGAAACCTTAATATTGATCGCCAGCTTGCCAGACGATTTCCACAAATGTTTGCCACTAGTTGCAAATCTTTTTATTTAATTCACAGAAGTGTTTGCCGCTAGTTGGAAATATTTATCAGAAGTATGTCACAGCTGTTTGCCAATACTGGCGAACTTCTGCAACGTTTTGGTGAATAGTTATGATAGTTTTGACAAACAAATATGTTTGCCCAAAACTAACCGCAAACATGCAGGGAATGTGTAGATACTATCAATGTTGGTAAAGGAACATCCTTGCTAATAACAGTGCTGTAAAAAAGAGACTCATGGGCCTTAACAGTCACCTGAGTATTAGTTAAAGTATCACTAATCTCAAGGCTATGAAATCTACAAAATATTCCTGTTCTGCAACAGTAAAAAACGAAATGTGTTCTTAAAACTTTAAATGCCTCCGAAAGTTCTAAAAACGTCTGAAAGACTTCATTTACGAAATTTAAAATATGTAAAATTACACTATATGAATTTTTTGGACCCCTCTTAGAGTCAAATCCCTGGTGTTGACAAATTCATAATATTGGTTTATTCTTTTCTGCTTTTGCTAAATATGCATTTAGATTTGATACAGATAGACCTTACTGATCTACAGCACAATACATTCGTTACAGATGTGCAGTTCTATAGAAGATTTTTTAACACTGGTCAGATTATGGCGGATTTCCCCTGGAGCACAGGAGTCCTGGAATTTTTTTTTCTACGCGCTGTCCCAAAAATGCTTGATATCAATTTGAAAACTAATTGAAATGGAAATTATCAAGAAGAAATTAAAATCATTTAATTGTTAATGAACGACGAACTATTAAATCATCCAGGTAGTGATGGATAGTTGATATCCCCTCCTTATACCCAATCACTCATTCTATGATTGGCGAAAATTTTCTTAGAAATGCTGCAGGATATTGGTTCTCAATAATTCTTACAGGGATAGATGAGTCGTCATTGATCCAATTTCAGAATAAGCATCTATTTTTAACGATGTTTAGGGTTAAACAAGTGAAGTTTTAAGATAAAGAGATGATTAATTATTTATTGCTTTCCGCCACACTCAACAATTTTTCAGTTATCTGGTGGCGTCCAGTTTTTTTTGTAGGTGGAGGAGAGAACCTAGATACAATGTACCTGTGAAGAGACCACCAACCAGTAAACTGGCAAACTTGCTCATATAACGCCGCGGCCGAGATTTGAACATGCGCCGACAGAGGTGAGAGGCTTTGTGATTTTGATCCCGATGCTCTAACCACTCGGCCCCTATATACCCTGTATGTAGTAAATTTATAAGATTACGCTTTTGATAAAGAGATAATTTATAGTCACGTTTTGTTTTACTCATACTATGGCCTCCAGTAGGAATCCGGGTTGTTACAGTAGGTCCTCAGTACCCAATACTTGTCGTAAGAGACGACTAAATAGAGCGGACCTTCGGTTGAGACGGCAAAAACCGACGCCCCGTGTCACAGCAGGTGTGCCACGACAAAGACCTCTTCCTACTTAAAAGCCGTAAGCGCCGTGACTTATCATCAGGATACATAGAAACTGTTGAACTCAGCTAAAAGGATACCATATAATTATATAAAGATTTATTGCTACCACAGATGATCTTGAAAAATACATGTACATAAACGTATATAGAATACTGTACAAATAATAGGATAATAGCATTTGCAAACCTGTACACTTACGGTTATGAATTACCAATGAAATGATTGTTAAGACTTTACTGTCTACGCTAGCACATCTTATACAGTTAGAACTGATAGAGTTGAATGTGTCACATAACGTTCTGTGGGACGCACAGTTATTCTATAATTCTGTTTTTAATTACTTATCAACATATGGTATTGACTCATCCAACTTAGACAGTACAGGAACTATTTTTAAACACCTTTTATGAAATACACATGTTAATCAAAATTTTAAAAGAGTTGGTCATCAACAGATCTTGTCACATGTACAACATCATAATTCAAGTACAACATCATATTTTATATACAAAATCCCGTACCCTGCACTAAATGTCTGCGCATTTGCAATATCACATTTCATCAAAACAATCACATTTCATTTAAAAAAGCACGTCTCGTGTACACAATCACGATTGATATACAATATCAGTATAGTCTTGTGTATGACTGAGCTCACTATACGTTGTGACGTTATTAACGTCAACGCTTTCTAGAGGCACATATGGCTGTTCAGACGTTTGAATGTCGTTGGTTTCTGACTGATCGCACAAACAATCTGCTCTGTGAATCTCTAACTGTGTCTTGTTTCCTTCTCGTTGAGGAGTGAGCTTGAGCAAAACTCTATCACCTGCATTGGTTATATGGATTATCCTTGTGTTTAAATCCTGTCTTCTGAAATTTTATAGTTTGATTATCATCATAAGGAAAACAAAATTAAGAGTTGGGCAAATATCGGTCCCTTGACACACTATAGATGAGGGGCAGTAAGCATTTCCTGTTGACCGGTCAAACCCGCCGTGAGCTCTATATTTTTATCAGGTAAATGGGGTAATCTGTAGTCAAATCAGTGTCTGACAGCCTAACAATTAGTATGAAACATTTCATACAGCAGTTAACCCAGTGAAAGGTTTTATTGATAAACTAGGTCGTTATAACGACCATAGAATTTGTGAAATACAGACTGTTGAAACCCCTATCACATCACCTTATTTGTCAGTAGCCTGCTTACTAATTAATGGAACACAAAACGAAAGCTTTAGTGGAAGATTAAGAAAATATTTGTTGACTCATTTACTGGTCAAATATACAAGAATACCTCTGTTTGAAGATCAGGAAAATGACGAGGAAAATCAGTACAGTAATCAGACACGTGATAATCCAAGTCCAAGGACTACTATGCCTTTCGAATGAAGAGAGGGATAGACCTAAGATAAAATAAAGCAGTATGTCAATAATACATGTACATGCATATTATATTGCTTTCAGTTGTACAGAACACACAAGTACAGATATTAATAACCTAAATTATTAGAAATGTAAGTCGATCCTTCGTTGTTGAATATGTTTGTGTTCTCTTCAGGAATATTGTCATTTAATTCAAGTTCACTTGGAGTCGTTGAATACCAGTTGTTTTGAAGGTGATCTCTCCTTAAAAGAGGGTGATCCTTTCCACTCATGTTGGGAATAACTTCATCCATACAATAAAATGTTACATTTCCTAAAAGAAAATACACGGAGATTACACTCAAATAAAAATACCCCATAACGACATCAAAGTTAAAATTACACATACATATAGAAAAACAAGTATAAAGTTAATATCCACTGAATAGCTCAGTTCAGTTGTTATCAAGTGAACCCGAGATATTACGCACTGTATGTGAAAGTTTGTGTGACCTATTGGATGGATAGAATTTACAATAAGTAGACCTTTTATAATCAGTGATTCACTGTATAAAAAAAAACAACAAAAAAACGTAGAATATCTCAATCTTTGACTTCTGGTCTTACCTGGACAAATCTTGTATAATATTAAATTTCAACTCTTATTGTTGGGTACTGGATAAATCATACAACATGTATGACAGTTTACTAGCACTGTGGTCTAATGGAAGAATCGTCAACATTATGCCAATGCTCAACTATCAATGTGACCCCCCAGATCGATCGATATTTTGTTCAGTTTGGCCTAATGGATCATGATCATCAATCTGGGCTACCGAATAAATCTGTCAAACATTGAATGAAAAGACCAAGATAACAGTATTCAATCTAGTAATTCCTATAGAAAATACAAATCAGAGAGATGGGCAAACACGGACCCCTGGTCATACCAGAGGTGGGATCAGGTGCCCAGGAGTAGTAAACATCCCCTGTCGACAGGTTACACCCGTCGTGAGCCCTATATTCCGATCAGGTAAACGGAGCAATCCTTCGTCAGAATGAGTGTGCCAAGAAAAGCCTTAGAATTGGAATGAAACCACCAGACAGCATTTTACTTAATAATAAGTTGTACTGGCAAACTAATGCGTTATAACGACCATAAAATGTGCGAAATGCTGTCTTTAGACGAGACTGTACAAACCCCTGTAACATCAACATCTTTGTCAGTAGCCCATCTCGATTTAAAAACTGATGCATATGCAGAACAAGGTCTTGTGTATTGAATCAGTTGGGAGATTGATTGCTTTCCGCCACACTCAACAATTTTTCAGTTGTCTGGTGGCGTCCAATTTTTGTTGGTGGAGGAGAGAACCCAGATACAATGTACCTGAGAAGAGACCACCGACCTTCCGCAAGTAAACTGGCAAACTTGCTCACATAACGCCGCGGCCGAGATTCGAACACGCGCCGACAGAGGTGAGAGGCTTTGTGATTTTGAGCCCGATGCTCTAACCACTCGGCCACGGAGCCCCCACCCCCCACCCCCCATTTGGGAGATATAAACACCATTGATTAATGAATGAATGATAAATATGTCAAACTTATTATTGTGGCTTCTCGTGACCGTGTACAATATTTCAAACATTTACTTCTAGTGTTTACTACTGGGATGGTAATGTGCAATTTTGTGAAACTTTGACTATAATTGTGGTATACTGCATGGATCGTGCACACTGTGCCAATCCGTGGCTATCATTGTAGCCAAATGGAGTGTGTTGTGTACCGCATACCAAGCAGTGACTATTACTGTGACCTACTGGATCATGTACACTACGATAACCACGGATTACTGGGACTTGATGAATGATAAACGCTACGTTAGAATACTCACCAGCTACTTTAATCAGTACACGACTCTCTGTGGAATGTGTCTTGATTTTCACGAGTAATTTCTCTGCTGAATTAGGCACTTTGACTCCATATAAATCAACATTATAGTCTTGGTGTTCTAGTGTTATTAAAAAAAATATGTTTGTTTTCATGTTTTCATGAATTCAGTTTAAACACAGTCTTGTTAATTTGTACTCTCCTTGAATAATGAAATAATACTGGTAATAAACAGGTAACGATAACGAACAGCGATCAATATAATTACTCCTATAGAGAACACAGAATAAAGAGCTGGACAAACATGGTCCCCTGGATATCACAGAGGTGGGATCAGGTGCCTAGGAGGAGTAAGCATCCCCTGTCAACTGGTCACATCCGCCGTAAGCCCTATATCCTGATCACGTAAATGGCGAATCAGTCTACCAATAATGACCTAATAATTGGTTTCAAACATATCAGAACTTATTTGACTCAATGACAAGTTTTACTGGCGATCAGATCTTTATAACGGCCATAGAATTTGCGAAATGATGATTTTGAACGGGGCTGTTTAAAGACCTGTAACATCAACTTGTTTGTCAGTAGCTTACATCGATTTAAAATCTGATCATGCTCACAACAAATCCTTGACTATCGAATCAGTTGTGAGATATAAACATAATATGCAGGTAATGTTGGAATATGTCTACATAAATATGGGAAGTTGACGATAAAGAAGCTGAAACCATCTGGGGTTTTTTTAAATATAACCAATATAATGTATACACGTTTTCTCTGCAGTTTTGTATAATTTGTCATATATGCAGATGATAAAACCATACTTTGCAATGTTTTCTCACACTTTTCATAACCCAGAAGCGAACATACTTAAAAGAATAAGACATGTTGTTTTCAGTATTGAAATACGTGAGTTTCTTTACTATCTGTGGCAATGTGATATATAAAGAAGACACCTCACCGTATAGAAGGCTTCCATTGTCAGATATGTTCAATTCCACCATAACAGTCTGTAAAATTTCAACACGTAACACATCACCACTCACGTGACAGCAACATTTACTCTTGTTGCCGGTCGATTGTAGATAAATTTGGGGACTTTTAGTATAATTTCCCTTCACACACATATCAAAGACTCGAGAATCTATCAAGAAAAGTGAACAGATGTTTAGCAGAATTCTTCAACGCATTTCTAGGACATCGAATTGCTAACTTGACAATCATTAAACTACCTTGGATACATTCATAGTCAAAACTCTGTCGAAATGACGTATTCTGAAGCTCTGGCCGTTTGGTGTCATTGCAGGATTTTCGAAGACTTGTCTCCATAGTTTGAAAATATTCATTTGACAGATTGCACCGATTTTTGCCATTGCACTCCTTGACAGCAGATGCAAAGGTAGTATTGTTTCTTTCTATCCTATGGTTGACTGGGAACTGGATACCACAATACAGAGCATTCGTAGTGTTACACCCGAGGAAAATGTCGTAAGGTGATAATCTGTGAAGACCATCTTCGATCACGTGATGTTTGAGATAGATTGTGTGATTTATGGAGCATTGGCAAACGTAGTTCTTCCAGTCTTTTGTTTTCTTGCATGGAGAATTGTTCAACGAACCTTTCAGATCAAAATAAGGATAATCATATATGATTGATTGATTGATTGTTTGCTTTACGTCCCGTCGAGAATTTGTCACTGATATTGAGATGGATAATTTTATATATATATATATATATATATATATATATATATATATATGTGTGTGTGTGTGTGTATGTGTGTGTATGTCTTTGTGTGTGTGTGTGTGTGTGTGTGTGTGTGTGTGTGTGTGTGTGTGTGTGTGTGTGTGTGTGTTTTATAAATTGAATGCTTTTGTCTATATTAACGGGTTGCATTTTCATGAAATCAGTGAAAGACATAACTTATGTCTTTAACAATAATCTTCATCTGTAATCATTCAAGAATTTGAATCATAATCAAGGTTTACAAATCTTCTTTGCTGTAATCAAACACCTGACAACTCGTTTGTTCTTGAAGATCATATAGTGACCAAGTTGAAAATATTTATAAAAATATTTTACCAACTGATAACATAAATAGATCCGAAATATTTTTTACGGAAGGTAATGAACAGTATATTCCTTCGAATCCTGTTTGGTAAGTTTTTTGGCTGTAAACAGAGTTAATTTTCGTTTTTAATTGAATGGTTTGTGCAAGAAATATTTGATAAAAAACCAACTGAGTGACAATATGAAATGATTAGAGATATTTGAACTATACTATAAGGAAGAAAACAACAGACAAATATTTTGACTGAGATAAATCTTTTGACTGCGACAAATCACTTGACGGACTCTAGGGTTTATATCAAATACATTTTATCACAAAATAGTCGACATAATATCATATCTTTAGTTAAGTATAGTACGATGTCATTTTACTAACACATTATTGTTGAAAGCTCAGGTGATGCTTTAGCAGTCATCATTACAACACATGTATAGAATTACTTTTGACGTTCTGGATGAGAAGAAATAGTACTAAATTCACCAGAAAAACATAATTGTCGTCCATTGAAAATATGAAAAACAAATGCGAAAAATAAAATGTAAACAATTGTATGCTTTTTCTTAAATCTTACATTTCTTAAATATCCTGTCTCAATAACATGGACCCTAGATATTTATCGACACGAGGATGTGAAGATGATCAATAGCGATCAATCTCATAAATCCTATAAATAATACAAAATCATTTTCCGTTTGACGCCATCCCTTTCAAACGCATTAAACTTCTTCCTTATTCTTAATAGGGAAATAATATATGTTTTATATTTTTGTATCTCGTCCTAAGTTTGAATATCACTAAAATAGCAGCCCATATCTGAGATATCATATCGTGCGCAGCCGTTAAGGAAATGCAGAGTTTATGGCGAGCAGTTATGGTTTTGCCACAACGTTACTGCAAAGCTCTATTTCCTCAAGTTTGCCACAAATTCATAATTGTCATACAAAACAGAGTTGGCATGTTTGCTCAAACAATTTTGGCAAGCATATTGCTAAGTCTGCTGATGGCAAATATGCGGCAAACAGTTTTAGTAAGTTAGCGGGAAACAATTCTGCTAAACAGTTTTGGCAAAGAAACTGTCAAATCTCCTTTGACAGATTTTCAGCAAACGGTTCTGGCAAGTTTGCAGCAAAACGTTCTGGCAAGTTTGAGGCAAACAATTCTGGTAAACAGTTCTAGTAAACAAACTGATAATGAAATATGTAGTTGAATCACCACAACAAGATCTCGGAGTTGCGATAATTTATTTGTTTTTTCTACTGTTATTGATACTGACATACTCAGTTGCTAGCATGCCCAAATGCACATTTTTTGAGGGCTTGTATTTCATTGAACTTTCAATTCAACGTCACATTTAATTTATTTTTCAACAGGGATGGACTTGTTGATCTTCCGCAAATTAGATTTTCTAAGGCTAAAAATCCAAATGGAGTTCAAAAGATATGATAGAGACATATATAAACAATTATCTGATGGACATGAACTTCTTTCTGCCAAATACCCATATAACATTTACTTTAGATACAGATGGTGTACCTATATTTAAATGATAAAAACATTTTATTTGGCCAATTTTTAAATCATTTATGAGCTTCCTTTCAAGTACAGAAAGTTGAGAGAAGAATTGATCTTTTGTAGGTTGTGGTTTGGAGAGACAAAGCTATTCATGCCAAATTTAGATAAACCTTTTTATAAAACTGTTTCACTTAAGTAATGGAAATGACACTTATACTTGACAAGCTTTAATAATAAACATGATTCAGTACAATGGGGTGTAAATGACTTGCTACCACGAAAAGTTTCAAACGACAGAAGGACTGGGGATTCTGTTCTCATACATGTACAATGTATATTCATTTAATTAAGACAAATCGTTTGGACCGTCAGAAAAGTTTACAAAAAAGCAAACAAGATCAACAAAAAAGAAAGAAGAAAAACACCAAGAAAGATTCAGGTTGATTGTTTGTATATTGTTTAACGTCACGCTCGAGACACCCCCTCCAACACCTCTTCAATGAGAATAATGATTATCTTCCCAAGTCGTTATGCTTAACGTAGTCAGTGTTTAATTTCTATAAGCCTTCCAGATGACCACTCGTCAGATGTTAATATAAAACTATTTCTATACTTTCTCGCGAGATTTCAAAGCTTACCAAGACGTCTCCAAAGGACTAAAAAATTCTCGAGCGGAACTTTACGCAATATACAGCCAACCATCCAAACACTTATCAAAAGCAAAATCTGCCTACGCTATGTTTGAAGGAAATTCCCATATTCCTAGAAGTCATATTAAATTTCAGTGGATCTATATATCTTTCTAAAATCAAGATCATTGCTGTACATTGATGGTTATGTTTTGTTTTTCTTTTTCTTTCTAGAATTAGATAGAATACATTCCTTTGACAGTAATCTTGATCTGTAATATTTCCGTGTTTGATTAAAAGAAAACCAAGCTGAGATTTAAACTCAAGGTAGGCATATTGTCGGTGTTGTTATTAAACACTAGAAGCATAAATCTTATTTTGATATGTTTGATTCCTGATTCGAGTATGTGTGATTTGACGACTAATAATCAACATTGAAAAAAACCTACATCGATATCAGTTTACAGTATACTCAGAAGCGTTCGCTATAATTGTTTTGCTGTATTTAAACACGATTTGAATGCTAGCTAGCTAGATAGATAGATAGATAGATAGATAAATAGATAATTGATTTACCTTTGACATTCTGGATGAGAAGGACCATTAATATATTGTTGAAAAAATGCATTCTCTTTGTCCATCAGCATATATGATTAGAAATGCGGAAGAATGAAAGGTTAACAAATTTAAATTTATTCGGTCACAATAACGTGGACCAAAAATCTGCATTTACACATTTACATCGATACAAAGGTCGGTGGTCTCTTCCCGGATACATTGTATCTGGGTTATCTCCTCCACCTACAAAAACTGGACGCCACCAGATAACTTAAAAATTGTTGAGCGTGACGGAAAACAATCAAAAAATCAATCAATCGATACAAGGATGACTCCTCTTGAAAGTGATAGATTTCGAAAAACGCAATGTCTGACTTGTTTCATACTCATTGTTCAGTTATGTTTCAGAGATTGATTGATTATTTATTGCTTTCCGCCACACTCAACAATTTTTCAGTTATCTGGTGGCGTCCAGTTTTTGTTGGTGGAGCACAGAACCCAGATACAATGTACCTGGGAAGAGACCACCGACCTTCCGCAAGTAAACTGGCAAACTTGCTCACATAACGCCGCGGCCGAGATTCGAACATGCGCCGACAGAGGTGAGAGGCTTTGTGATGTTGAGCCCGATGCTCTAACCACTCGGCCACGGAGGCCCCCTATGTTTTAGAGAGTTTAATTAGAATTACTCCTGATCAAGAAAGGAGGTTCACGTCGGGTGACGGATCACCTAAGGATGCTTACCCCTGTTCTCATAATTTGTATTTTTATAGGATTTATGAAACAGGTCGTTATATTACACCTTTGACATCTGTCTAATTTTATTCGGGAAGAGCTAATGTATATTAGAGCACATTATCTTGTTCTAAGCAAGAATGATTCAAGCTACATTTACAACCCGTTTCCGAAGGCTGGTAACGTAGCCGAGCAGAACTTCCGCTGGCTAGTCAGTCTCAGTTTACTTCATTATCTTACAGTGTCGGATATCACCACCTTTGAACAAGAGATGATAGATAACATTGATAAATGACACTATAATCAGAATGTTTTTCAACATGAATATATATAGCTGATTGTTGGGGGTCTCTAATAGCGTAGAGGGTTAATTTATGTATGCTTCATAATCTCCAAACTGTGCCATTGCACAATGGAATTGACTGTTTCTTTGAAACTTTAAATTTGAGTGTGTGTGGTTTTTTTCTTCTCTCTCTACATGGTCTTTAGATCTCTTCAACAATGGAGAAACCAACGAACACTCTCAGTATATCACTCTTATCCATACGTTCTGAAAACTACTTATTTCGACAAGAACTATACCTTTTCAAAATTCTAACACAATATAGCATTGTACATAAATGAGAGATGGATCAATGATAGAGTGATTCATTGTATATTGTTTAACGTCTCTCTCGAGAATCTTTCACCGATATGGAGACTTCACCATTGCCTGTGAAGGATTGTAAAAGAGTGAAGATAATGCACAGTGCCCAATTTCACATACCAGTGCCCTATAAATGGTACAAAATTAAAGAGTATGGAAAGCACTGAGCCCTGGGAACTCAAGAGATTGGGGATCATTTGACTAGGAAGAGTAAGTATCCCCTTTTGAACGGTCTCACCCGCTGTGAACCCTGTTTTTTGATCAGGTAAACGACGTAATCCTTATACGAGAGCAGTATGTAAAGAAGGTCTAGCAATTTAGTATGAAACACGTCAACAACATTCAACTTAATGACAGCTTGTATTTGTGAATTATATTGTTATAACGACCATATAATTTTCAAAATGTTGTCCATACCCCCTATAACATCACTTTCTATGTAAGTAACCTGTCTCATTTAAAAACTGATCATACAGAGAAGATGTTCTAGCGTATCGAATCAGTTGAGAAATACTAACACCCTATGCTGGTGATGGTGGTATATTATCAGATATAGGATTTTAACGATAGTGATGCCGAAGTCATCCCCTTTGCCATAAGGTTAAGTTGTTAGTTTGCAGTAAACATATATATTTTGAATAAAATATCTAACTTTGAAGGAGATATGGAAGACTATGTGGTGTCTTTTATTTCTAGTGTTCTGGGATACACCGAATCAATACATGAATCTATTATAATGAGGTAATTAAAATAAGTATATTAATCAATAAAATGTCGTCGATACATCAAATTGTTGAGTTCAGAACCACAACAATTTACATTTTCTTCTTATGTAGAAGCTATTAACACAAAAACTCATTGGAAAATGATTTGTTGAAAATAAGGTTTTTATTTCCTAACAACACACTTAATTACAGTCAATTCTACCTTCTTACATGGTGTGTTTTAAGAGGTGCAGCAGGATGTTTGTTCCAGGAACAAGATCTTGGATTTGGCCAATTGAAATTTCATTTCAAGTTAATTGCTATAGTCTATGGGCAATAGAAGGATTCATTTTCCAGTAGTATTGGCGGTTTTCCACATGTGTGGAAGGGAATAATTTTTTGTATGCACTATGAATATGATTAATAGATAATAAGCCGAATATCAGGTGTATTTTATAAATACAATAGAATTGATCTCTAAACACTCTCCTCAGTTTCTTGATATCATTTCTATGTAAGTTTCAGATTCTGTGTCTGTGAGCTCCTGTTCACTGTCCATTGTATTATTTACGGCGCTGATGTTTTTGGATGGTATGAACAGGTGGTGGGAGACTTCTCTTGTGGTGCACGACTGCGGTTGTTCACACAAACATCCCGCTTTATGCACGTGTAGCTTGATATCATCGTCTTTTCCTTTGGTCTCCAATCGGAGTACCAGTTTACCACCACTATCAGCCATGTCGATTACTGCAGACCTTGAGTGCTGCATTCTGAAATATACAAATATTAGCCTAATTAGCAACCAACTATTAGCAACCAACTTATATTTTATTTGAGGTAAGTTAATGCTAGGTATTTTCCCCATAACATACCTTTGCTGACAGATTGAAAATAACACGATGAGAATTAGCATTGCAATGAATATGGTGGGAATCCATATTACAGCACTAGAATATGTCTCCTCTAAAAGAATTGAAATGTATTACATACCTTATTTACACATTGTTCTATGCTTCATATCTTTAAATGAAATGCTTTTTATGTATTATACTGTAAAAAAAACTTTTAGTAAAGAAAAGACAGAACAGATATGTCATTCACTAAATGTCTCGCCATTTCACTTACTTTCCACGATTTCGATGCTACTGCTAGAGTCTCCCACTTCAAAGACGATTCTTGACGATTTTTTAGCTAATGTTAAAAGATAATTAAAGATAATTGAAATGGTGGTTACACTTTTCTACATTGGCGGAAATGATGTTGGGAGTGATTCTGATTTCAAATAGTTATGGATCTTAAAATAAATGATCCAGTACTACATGTAAACTATATTATAAGTTTTGGTGCTTCATTTCTGTAAATTTTCATTTTAAATGCATCATACCTTCTAATTTCATCAATGTATAACTATATAAACTTTGTCCCCGCATATCAATTATCAGGTTGTTTGTAAACAGAGGAATGCGTACGCCATATAAACCAACATGGGGTTCGAGGTGTTCTGCAAAAGATTAGATTCAAATAACCCTTTTTCGGCGAAATCCCCCCCCTTTCCAATTGATAAACAATGTTATGTGCTGGAAGGGTACATGTGTGCATGTTATATGACACTCGATGAAGTCCGTGGTCTATTGTACTACTCCAAGTGTATCTAAAAAGATCCTAAAATTCTCAATATTCTATATTGGGTGGCCTTTAGATAATTAGGTATTTTGAAAATGAATACACGATATACACGTGATTTTCACCGTGTCATTGCATAGATAATGTAAAACGAAACAGATATTTCATACCATAGATAAGAATTTCATTCGATGAAATGCGTAATTCTGTCTTGTAGGTTTGTAAAATTTCAACGTTTGATAAATCAGTGTAAACATGACAATGTTGGTCACCAAAATCGTCAAACTGTAGATAGACCTGCTCAGGACTGATGTTTCTTACTCCGGAGCAGTTCTTCACTATCTGTCCATCTATGTAAAACAAAAAACAAAAAATAAATAAAATTTACTTCATCTGCTAAAAACCTAGCGAACGTGAAAAAGGTTTAATATTTATTTTGGTTGGTTGATTTGTTGTTTTACATTCTTATCTTATATCGCAATACCCCAAATTTAGACCGATGGTTATGGTTGTAGCAGTAGGGGTTCTTTAAAATGCCAATGTCTGCCGCGACAAAGGACATACGTTTTGAAGGTCATATCCGAAAGACCCATGATGTAAAATATTTGGCGAAGGATCAATCGCTACCTATATTTAACGCGGCCATGGAACGAACGGGACTCCAACCCATGACACCCCCACCTCCCACCCTGGTTACGAAACAAACACTGAGCTACCGTAACCGGTGTAAATTAGTTAAGAAATATAAACATGTAATTACCTGGTATGCATTCATATTCAATACTCTGAAGGAACGACGTGTTAAGACTGTCTTTACACAAACGTCGAAGGTTTGAGTCAACTGCTTCAAAATAATACATAGGTAATGTGCACTCTCTTTTCATGTTGCACATGTTGATTGCAGATGCAAATGGTGATGGGTATTCTGTTATCATTTCCTGGAGTGGTAATGAAAAACTACAAGAATTGGAAATCCTTTCCTGGCACCCTGATGTATTGCCCTGCGGTGTCCATTGCTGGACGGCGTTTGTACAGATGTGGTGTGTGATGTATATGCTTTGACTTTCGAAACATTCGAGTCTGTAATTATTCCAAGATTGTGTTTCCATACACGGCGATGTAAGCAGCAGACATATCACTATCAAATGAAACGTATATATGACGTCATATTCTTGAAAAATATTGACATTTGCGTAAACTTTTATAGAGCATGTTGCACTTCTAAGAAGGTTAAAAGATTTTTAAATGAAATTCATGCCTCGTGGTAATATATCTATAAAGGTAAAATTAATGTGAACATTATCTACAGTATATGGAAACAATGATGTTTTAAAGAAGACAACACCTAATACGATTGAAACATTTTTTTTTTTGGTCATTGATTCAGATAGAGCAGTTAAATTAATTGCCTTCTCGATAACTATCATCAGGCAGAATTAAATCGGAACAGACTCAATGACCTACCGAATGAACAGTTAACAACAGTTTCAACGAAGAGGGGGAGTGTGGCATCTGATTTCTGTATAGAATGAAATTTTGCAATAAACATCGCAAATACTATTTACCGATCTATTTGTCAGCTTAAAAAGGACAAATCGGTATTGCGGTTACCAGATAGAGCAAAATAATTGCATGTTAATTCACCAAATAACATAATAAAGACATTACATATAGCTATAATTATTTATTGCGTTATAAAGAAAATAGATAAACAAAACAAAATCGTGAAAATACTTTTTACCTTTGACATCAAGGAAAATGTAAAATAGAATAAATTCAACATCATACACCATATTGTAAGCGATTCACATTCACACGCTAATTGGGGAATTATTCGAATATTTCACATCTAAGAACTGGTTTAAGGACCAGCAGATGTGAACACTTTCAGTCAAATGTAGTGTGTTCCAAGGTTCTAGTGATTTAATCCGTGTTTGGTGATCTAGTATTTATCCTGATATAATGATACTATGGGGAAAAAGCATTTGTGATTTCAAAAATCTTCCAGTGCATTGAATGTCTTGATCGATGCTGAGGACAGGCGTGGATCAAGGTTTTTTTTCCCCAAGGCTAGAGTTTTTACGATATACTATTAAATTCAGGATGTCCAACCATAAGGTCTAACACATAGTATGTTACAAGTGTAAGAGCATAAAAGCAGACAAATATTTGTATTGTTGCCAATTGGAGTACAAGAGTACTAACTCCAGGTGCATAGTCTATATCCGTGCCTGTTTTCGTTAATAATGAAAACACACCTGGTCCAACGGATTTAATCAGATTTGATGTTGGTGTCAATGTCTCCAGTTATAGTCATAATTTTACTTCGATACACTTGTATGTCCCGTCATGTAAAAAAAATGGCATGTCATTCAAAGATTTCAAAAAAGTACGCGTGTTTTGAAGCAGTTAGAAAAACAGATCTATACTCTGTAAATTTTGTGATTATTTATTTTTCGAAATAGAATCAGGGTCGAGGTATCCATCAGGGTGTATATTTATTTATTTAGTATAATTATGTACTAATAAATTAGCCTAATGAAGTATAACATGATTTTTTATGATAAAAGAGAATACATAGAGCAAAGAAAGACTGCATACTATCTATCTATCTATCTATCTATCTATCTATCTCTATCTATCTTTCTATCTATCTATCTCTATCTATCTTTCTACCTATCTATCTATCTTTCTATCTATCTATCTTTCTATCTATCTATCTATCTCTATCTATCGCTCTATCTCTATTTATCTCTCTATCTATCGCTTTATCTCTATTCTCTCTCTCTCTCTCTCTCTCTCTCTCTCTCTCTCTCTCTCTCTCTCTCTCTCTCTCTCTCTCTCTCTCAGTAGTATCTGTATATGGAGATCGACGTTGTTGTTGATGAGAAGATCGTCACTTCTCTAACCGAAACGATACGTTCACAAAGTCAACGAGTAAATTACTTAGAAAAGATGGTGGAAATGTTGTTTCGGAGAGAGAATCTTGACAAGTTTGCATTAATAAATGACAACAGGAATCGTGCCACCCACAAAAATATTTTTGAAAGTCGTAAACAGGGAACAGCTGGGTTCCAGGAAAGTAATCGAACTCAAAGGTTACAGCGTGACACTAAATTAGACAAGAGTAAGTGGATACGTAAGTACAGAAAGGATATTTATGAAGTCCAATGTCCAAAACAAGACATGTTTTAAAATCTGTGTCACATACAATATTAAAACAAATGAACGCAGAGAGAGAGAGAGAGAGAGAGAGGATGGATAGATAGAAAAATAGATAGAGATCGGAAAGGCCAAAACATTGTTGGTTATTTAAACCTCAAATTTTCGACGCAACCCTCATCTTTATTAAAAGGCATACATTATCTGAACAAAAATCACATACTACACATCTTGTAGATTTGGGACTCTTCGACAATATACAACGAATCAAACATACTATTCACTACGAAATAAACGACCAATATTATTTATCTACATCGAAAACAAAAATAATACACTAACAGACAAAATTAAGAAATAAACAATCTCTAACTGTAAATCAATATGAAATAGCTGTTTCGTCACTGTTGTATCTGTTAAGAATACAGACGCCGATGTAGAGAATTCGTATCGTCACTGGGTCCGTATATTGGACGGTTGAACGTTCCACTCTAGATAGAATTTTTCACTTATATGGAGACGTCACCGTTGACGGTGAAGGGCGGCAAAATTTAGACCTATGCTCGGCGCTTACTGCCTTTGAGCAGAGAGGGGTCTTTATCTTGTCACACCTGCTGTGACACACGCAACCTCAATTTTTGCAACCACCTCACCTGAAGGTCCGCCCCATTTAGTGACGTATCTATCTATCTGTCTGTCTGTCTCTCTCTCTCTCTCTCTCTCTCTCTCTCTCTCTCTCTCTCTCCCTCTCTCTCTCTCTCTCTCTCTATATATATATATATATATATATAGGGTACGTTAAGGTCACGGAAACTTTTGGCGGTAAATCACGTATGTTGTTTCATTTTAGGCAGCTATTTATAACAATAGACCCATTTATCCTATAAAGGTATTACCCATGTAAATAAATGAGTTTAATTACGCATTTGGTTACGTTGAATTGATATACCTATCCCCGTGTAGCGTCGACAATTAGCAATTTAGTCCTTGATAAAAATCAAAAGTAACACAGTACCCCGAATGTTTAGAATGTATCTTAAATGAAGATTTCTTGGCAAATACAATACGTTTACAGGAAATCACTGCTAGAATTGTGTCAATATTGTTTACAACAATGGAACTGGAACAGCTGACTAAAACTTCCCCATTCATTCCTTTACTGCCACCGTTTAACGAAGATACCTCGAGATATTTCATGCTCACGGGATTCTATCGGCAAAGGCACACATCTTTAAGTATTATTATAGAAATATATGCAAATAAAAGTTGGATTGATATCTAAGGTAGGGTGTTACTTTCACAGTTTTATTTTAGTGTGTGACAGAGGAAAATCGGACTGACATGCTAAATGAAAAGACGGTTTCAAGGTAACTGCGGAGCTGCACTCTGCGAATGCGCATAAATGCTTCTGTAAGGCAAGTTTCATTTTATGGAGAACGTTTCTTTCGCTTTGATGAACAGGTGTACTAATCATAGGAGAGGAAAAAAGGAGATATTTTTTTCAGGTGAATTGAAGGATATTTGCTTCATATTTATTCGAAATTCATATTAGAATTGATGCCATATTAAAGAGGCCTGTATGGCAATGTGATAGTAAAGTTAATAACACTTTGTAAATAAGTCTCAGATGACATTTTCATAGTTGCCAAACAATAAAAAGATTTCATTTGCTTCATATTTTTTTATCATGCATACAAAGGCAACGTATACACTGTTCACTCATATGTAGATGTAGGAATTTTGACTTTGCATATATATTTAATCTTAGGATTCCCTAAAGATGAACATAAACGTTGAGGACACTGAATCGAGATGAATTTGTACCCAGTGAACATTCCTCTTTGTTCTGAGCACATTTTTGTGGTTGGCACAATGATGATCCATCAGATGAGAGTATTCTTATTATGAGATTCCTGTTGATGCAGAGAGACAGAACCAAGAACCAGAAGGAATATTCAAAAGGTAAAAAGTATATTATGAGAGAAACTAATCAATTTATAAAATGTATTTAATTTAATTGTTAATATATGTATTTCAAAAATGTCAGGATTTAATTTAGCATCTGATTATGATAAAAAATTATATTGTTTCGTCTGCTCGATATCATAATCCTTTGTTTGACAAACAGTGGAACATACTAAAGATGACCCTATTGATTTTGAAGTCAAATGATCAAAGGTCAATCTACTCTGGACAAACGAAGATATTGTCTGCTCAATATCATGAATTGTTTTGGCACTACTATAAATTAAATGATACATGTGTATAATGTATAACTTTTTCAATTTTGAAGTGGGAAAGGGGGGGTGGGGGGTGTCATACATGTTTCTGAAACACATCTTGTTGAATTTATATCAGCAGCTAATTCATGCCAAGTGAACGACAATTGTGTACGGGAGAGCACTGCCCTTGGTGAGAGGGCACACCATAGATGCCTGATGTCATTAAATCCTATAGATCAGTTATCAGTGTTAAAGTTAGGAACATTGTAATAATATTTTTTAAGAATTAGAAAGTCTCATGCATTACATCTAGAGGGATGTATACATAGGTATCATACTGTTTAATTATGAAATGTTAGATTTCAGAATTTAAGATACAGATAAAGTAACTACACAGAAATACAATAATTACTGTGTATGTTTTAAGAGTGGTGGAATACTTCACAACCTGAGTGTGTCTGCTGTTTCAGAAGCGGAGACCACTGAACTTCTTTCCTTCTCAGAACATAGGAACAAAAAGAATGCATCTTCTTTTCATTCATTTTTCCCAAATTCAAAGTTATTTTGGATTGTACTGAAATAGTTGTTCAGAAATCAAGCAGTCTTGTTAATCAAAATCTATCTTCTTTTCACATTTTAAACTGTCCTTCACACAAGACCAGAGCTTTTTATCTTTTTCCCCAAAGGATTCTCAGTCGTACTAACGCCCACCTCACTTCCACAACTGAAACATTCATAAATTATAATTTTCGTGTGCATATGATTTGTACTTTACATGATTAAAAGTGTTTGTCATTAGATATGTTTTAAATAAATAAGTTGTAACGTGACTATAACATGTTTAATAATAACTGTATAAACTTTTCTTATGTCAGTGATACTGATGGAAATTCAAAACTATGGGAAACACCTCTTTTAGCAACTTTCGAGATGAGAGCTCTCCTGTGTAGGAGGTACATTTAGTGGAACTTTGAATGCCTAAATGGGACATAGTGGACTTACAGTCAGTGTGGATGATGATAAAATGTATTAAATCGGTTTCTCTTTAAATATGTAAAGTGTAGAAAATACAAAATACTATCGAAATATATATTTTACTAAAGTGTAAATATTAAAACAACGTCATATTTGCAAGTAATATCATGGATATGATACGTACGAAAAAGGAAATAAGGTGGTATAATAAAAATTTCATGTATTCAATTACTCCCTGAATACTTATCATTTATATAGTTTGTTTATCGGTCAAACTCGAGTGATGGAAGTGCGTATGAGAAACTTACTGAACACATTCACTTATGCAGTGATGCATATTTGTCACACTCCCGCAGGTAAACAAAATGTTTCGCAGGATCAGGATGGCATGTATCAAAGTCAACTTTATGACAAACGGGATGATTTCAATTTCTCCATCGTCAACTTCCCTTATCTAAGTGGCAATATCATCATCACCTGCATATGGTGTGTGTATCTCTCAACTGATTCGATACCCAACAGCATGTTCTGTATATGATAAGATTTTAGATCGAGGCAGGCTACTGACAAGAAGTTGATGTTACAAGGGTTTATACAATGTCGTCTAAAGTCAACATTTCGCAAATTTTATGGTCATTATAACCATCTAGTTTGCCAGTACAACTTTCGTTTGGTCAAATCTGTCTGGCGTGTTTCATACCGTTCTTAGCACACTGATTCTGACTACGGATTACTCCGTTTACCTGATCGGGATGCAGGGCTCATGACGGGTGTGACCGGTCGACAGGGGATGCTTTCTCCTTCTAGGCACCTGATCCTACCTCTGGTATGTCTAGGGGTCCGTGTTTGCCCATCTCTCTGATTTGTATTTGTGATAGGAATTACGAGATTGAATACTGTAAGTTATCTTCAATTTTACTTGTTTCCTCTCCCTGACCTTCACCTCCCCCGTCTTGCTCAGTTTGGTCAAAGCCTTCCGCATCTAAATAATAAGCATGGACCAAATTTCAATCGGCGAGGGGTTTTGGCTCCATCTTTATAGGTTTTGATACATGCATTGGCATGCTTTTATGTTAAGGTGTTGGAACACAAGACGTGACTGAGGTGGAGATGATGGAGGTACATAAGTAGCCCATTGATGTGGCTGCACGACTGTGGTATTCTATATTGAATCAAAGGAGTGTTAAAATTTAAATGTATTGGCATATAATGTTGGGGTTTTAATATAAAGTGTGTTAAATAGGATCCAAATGAGAACTTATGTCTCGCCCTTTACGAAAAAAAAAAATAGCATATTTACCATCTCCAACAAACAAATGTACACGTTATATCTGTATTTCGTTTATTTTCTTCTGTTTTTCCATGAAAGCTGAAGAAAAAGCTCTGATGTACTTCAAGGACTCATCCATCTAATCACAATCGTGATTAAGAGTTATATGTACATGGGTGTTCATTTCCCAATTGCTGATATATATGTGTGTGATTTGTTCATCTTGTTTTAATTCATTTTCTTTACTCATTTTACTGTGTCCGGCATTATATAATAAATAATAATAATAATACCATATTTATATAGCAACCTTTTCATACGTTTGTATGTTCAAAGGTGCTTTACAGTACATAAAACAATTAAATAAAACATTGAAATAAAATGATATCAACATAAGATACAATACCTATGCTAAATAAGTGTAAAACATCAGTTTTAGGGCGTATTAAAGTAAAGATGATGAGATAATGTTGATGAGATTTTTTTGTGGATGAATTAAAACTATATATTAAAAAAACCATTTCAAACTGATGGAGACTAGATACTGAAAACCTAATGGACAAAATGTGTTTTCAATGACTTCATGAAGGCGCACAGTGATTTACAATCCCTCACATGTTCTGGAAGGGTATTCCACAGTTTCGGAGCTGTTGACATGAAGCACCGATCCCCGTACTTGACACTTCGACTGTTAGGAACTACTAGAATGACCGATGCGTTGTATAGATATAAGATTCCGGGTAGGTCTATATACCTCTAGTAATAGTTTGATATATATATATATATATATATATATATATATATATATATATATTACTTGATCTTAATTAAAATATCGGATTTGGCTCCACTATTTGGTATTTTTGGTTCATTCAGTTCTCTCAAGTTCTTATATCGGATTTCCAACATTTGCTACTTGAGCATCACTGAAGAGACATGATTTGTGGAAACGCACATCTGGTGCATCAAAATTAGTACAGTTTGTTTATGTTATATATTAAAAGATATAGAAGGCAAATGTGTTCTTAGAATAATAGTTCTAGGCAAGCAAATTTCAAAATGAAACTAAATTGCATTTTATAACAATTATAATCCCGTGGGGATCCGGGTTGTTAGAATACATCCTCAGTACCCATTGCGTGTGGTAAGATGCGACTAAATGGGGCGGTCCTTCGGATGAAACCGCAAAAACCGAGGTCCCGTGTCACAGCAGGTTTGGTACGTTTAAAATCCCTCCCCGCTCAAAGGTCATAAGCGTCGAGCATAGTCCTAAATTTTGCAACCTTTCTGTCTTTCTGATATTGACAACAGGATGAAAAAGAGCATACTCAGAGTAAATCAGGAAAAGGCAAAACTTGTCATCTTTACCCCAAAACGTAGGGCTAGTGAATTGTAAGGATATCAACAGTCACTGGCTTTCGGTGGATCTGCCATCAATTAGCATGGAGTGTTAAACAAGTCCATTGACTAGATCATGTTGTTTCCAATTTAGTAATAGAACACTTGTTAGATCACTAATTATATCCCGTTTTGATTATGGAAATGCACATCTTTATGGTGTTATTTCAGCATCCTTGCCGAAGTTATAGAAACTTAAAGACACTGATGCCAGGTTAGTGACACGTTCACAGATACAGAGACACATCACTGATTACCAGAGTCATATAGAAATATAAATTCAAGTTATATATTTTCAAGGTTCTGAATAGATAAATTAGTTCCACCATGCGTTCAGATTTACCACCCGCAACGTACCATTCGGTCAACGGATTCGTTTTACCTTGTAATTCTAATAACATCTCGAACCCTTGAATTTACAATACACGAAGCCTTCTAGCGTATAAGGAAATACTTTATGATGTTACAGTTAAAAAAAAAAAACATCGCATGTTTCCAAAGTATACAACATTTTAAGCATTTTTGTCTTCCTTATGCATATAGAAATTAATTCTAATACTTAGTTCGCCGAAATATTGCAATAATTAGTCATAATACATATTAAATCTAAGCCCCGATGGCAAAAAATCTAGATAATTAGTTAGGTAGTTACGTGGTACATGCGACCTTCTTCAACCAGCTTTTCGTGAAACTCGTGATAGACAAAATTCTGGGAGGTAATGCCAGAATCTGAAGTAGACTTTGTGGGGATCCAGGTTAATATGATTTCCTTGTACCTCCTTGCTTTTCATAAGAGGCGACGGAACGGAGCGGTTTTTCTGATAAGACCACAATAACCGAGGCCTCGTGTCAGAACAGGTGTGGCACGATAAAGATCCCTCCCTGCTCAAAAGCCGTAAGCGCAGAACAAAGAACTAAATTTTACAGACTTCAAACCGGCAATGGTGACGTCTCCATGTGAAAGAGATTCATGAGCGGGACATTAAACAATATACAACCAACCAACCTAGACAAAAACCAAATGTGAAACCATTGACAAGGTTTTGAGTTGTATCAAAATCACAGCCAACCAATTTCTTCTTCTTAAGCTGTTGGGCGTTTATTGGAGTTTGCATTTGAGACATTTAGAAAAATTTTTATCCTAGCAGACTTGGCAAATATATTTGAATAGACAGGGGTATGATTTACATTTGGTGCCGTTCTTAAATGCGAAACATATATACTATGTGTCAGGTTTTCTGTAAAAATTGGTCGAGAATTAACACGAAAGAAATTCCATGCTTTGTGTGTTGTGCATGCCAAGACCATCAGTTCTGAAACAGTTCTTAGCTATGACATTACCGAGGACTGTCTCGGTTTTCTGAAATGTTCATCGTAATAGCACCACGAATTGTCTCCTTGGTAATTAGCCAACCGAGTAATTCATAACTGAAAATTATTTAAGCAAATATGGCGCTTCTGTTGGTGGTATCTCATGTATATGTTCCTAAAGATCAAAATGGCGGGGGTTCATTGGTCAATTTATATGCATGTATTAGATCAGTTAAAATTGCCGGAGCTAAGGAAATTTTTCTTATATCAACAAAGTGATTACCTCAATTTTCTGTTTTTCCCCTATGGGGATCTTTGCAACCAAGGTGATCCCATCGTCTAGTTCTATAGGATGTGCTGTCGGGCTATTCTTTGCCATTGACTCACATATTTGTTGCAACCATTTTGTAAAAAATAATCAACTGTTGTGTCTTTTTTCGGTGTAGACTGGGTCCTTGGAACAAACCAATCAATGTTGTCTAAAGCCTGCAGTTGCATATTGCAACCTGTTGTTGCAGAAGCTACTGGTTATTTCATTTTAATTTTTTATTTACCTTGATCCTACTTTATTCAGGGTAGTCTTCCTTTTCTTTAGGGTCAATTTTCCTGTGAATATGCAATTCTCAATACTTGCTTGCTATAGGTATCTATCATCGATTGTTAATATGCTTGTAGTAACAGTGATCATATTGACCTTACAACGTGTCATTTTGTATTGTCTACTGATTATAGGAATCTGAGCACTTGGCATGTCAATCTTACAATTCACTGAATGATTGATCGATATATGCAGAGTATTACTAGTGTCACTTATCATTAGTCGTTGATTATATTGATATTTATAATAGCTTATTAAAATTACTATCCATCGAAATGGTAACATTATATTGAATCAATATAACCAACGCATAATGCAAGTGTCACATACCACAATTCATTGACTATAGCGACATTAATTATACTATAGCAAATTTACTACCCATAGAGTGATAGTAAAACATTGAATGATTAACATAATCTAAGTTATATAAGGGACAAATTACATTATCCTTCGAATTATAGTATTACAGTGAATGATTGAATGAAGTAATACAAAAGTCCCATTCCACTATCCATTTACTATAGTGATATAAAACAAGAGGCTCACAATCTTACTATCAAAAGTGTAAGATAACGAATAGTACTCAATCTCTTAATTCCTATAGAAAATACAAATCTGAGAGATGGGCAAACACGAACCCCTAAACATACCAGAGGTGTGATCAGGCCCCTAGGAGAAGTAAGACCGGTCACAACCACCATGAATCCTCTGTCTTGATCAGGTAAACGGAGTAATCCGCATTCAGAATCACTGTGCAAAGAACGGCCTAACAATCGGTATGAAACGTGTCAAATAGTATTTAACCTACTGGAAGGTTGTATTGGCAAAAGGGATCTTTATAACGGCCATAGAATTTGTAAAATACAGACTTTAGACGAGATTGAACAAACCCCTGTAACATCAAATTGCTTGTCAGTAGCCTGTGACATATCAATGAAGATGATCGTTGTTGGCAGATAAAACGTCAGCATACCTGTCGAATTGAAGGCCACAGTAAGAACTTTCTTTTCTTTTCATGTAGAAGGTTTTGAATGAATTCTGATATATAAGAATATAAATACAGGGCAGCTAACAAAGGAGCACAATTCGTGTTCATGGGAATTCCAACAGAAAAAAAACAAGCTTAACCAATAACACTACTAGGATTGATCATTTATTAGCTGTACATCCCTTTAGATAGACATGTGGCTAGCTGTGTGTGTGTGTGTGTGTGTGTGTGTGTGTGTGTGTGTGTGTGTGTGTGTTAAAGTGTTGAAAAGGTACAAAAATACATAAATATGATATAAAGAAAACCAATTTGTGCATATATGTAATATTGAAACAAGAAATACTTCTACTGATATGGCATGACATTTACCAAAAATATGCTTCTAATTTTGAAAACAGTAACCTTGCAGAAATTAACATAAGCAACATTCTTCGTCATAAAAGAGTTCTGCTTAGTATTCCAGAGTATTTTAAGTTCATGTCTACACCTTGTATTTCCTACAGATATACTTCCACTATTGCATCCAAACATTTCAACTACAAACAACCTTTACAGTGATTGTTACTTAATATGCATATTTTATTTACTCGTCGCAATAGCCAAGTGGTTGGGAGCTTTTCTTTGCAACTGACAAACCATAGGGCAATCAAGTGTCAAAGCTAAGCTTAAAGGGTAGTCATTCGCCAGGCACCTAGCATTAGAAGTGAGGGGGCCTCAGTGGTAAGAGCATTGCGCTAAAAATCACTAAAAAACTTTTTAAGTTTTAAAAATTGGAAAACGTCGCATGGGGCTAGATCTGGATGGTATGGTGGGTGTGGCAAGACGGTAATCTTCTCCAACTTCAAAAATTGCTTCACAACCTCAGATGTATGTAATAGAGAATTATCATGAATTAGACAAACATGCCTAAATCCTGACACAGGGCATCGTTTATGATCATATTTCTTTAGCTGTTGTAGTATAACATGTCGGTAATACCGACCTACACTTCTCTTCGGCCTACCGACCTACACTGCTCTTCGGCATCGGAATTTGTATTGCTATACAATCACATGAGAAGAATATGCAATAAATAACTTTCTTTGTGCTTATGGTTCTTTTGGCAACTTCAGGCCTTTACCGTATTTAGTTCACCATATTTTGTTTTCAATTTTTCTGAATGGTTCGAAATAGTGAACGCATGTTTCGTCACCAGTCACAATGTTTGCAAATTGTCTCTGATTGAATTTGGAAAACGTTGTGAGCAATTGCTCAGAAGTTTGTACTCGTGCCCATTTTTGGTCATCTGTCAATATATGCGGTATTCATCTGGCAGAAATATTTCGTACTTTCAAAATACGCTTCAAAATGAAATGCACCCGCGATAGCGATATGCCAACGGCTTTAGCAATATCACGTATCATGTACCTGTCATCACTTTCAATTATTTCCCTGACTTTTGAGACATTTGCCTTGCCTGTTATAGTCACAGGTGGACCAGATTTTGCTGCATCTCTGACGGACTGGACTCTCTGTCAGTCAGTTGATTTGTTTGTTTGTTTTACGTCTCGTCGAGAATTTTTCACTCATATTGAGACGTCACCAGCTGTAGGTGAAGTACCACAAATTTAGACCTATGCTAAGCGCTCAGGGCCGTAGCAGTGAGGGTTCTTTAACGTGCCAACGCCTACCGTGACACGGGTCCGTGTCAGTCAGACATTTCTTTCTCCACCAACCAACTGTCTCATAAGACACCGTATTAGACCCATAAATTTCCCCAATTCAGTAAAAATCTGCATTGCCAAATGAACGAGCGTTGTGTGAAGTTTTATATCAGCTCTAATTTCTTCGATATTCTTAACCCGTTTCCCAACTATTTTTAAAACAGTGATCAAGGACTGGCTCTATTGAAATGGCTATAAGTTGAAAAGTATGTGTAAATGAAGGCCCGTGTTTAAACCGTTGGAAATGTATTGAATGGAGCTATTCAAGAGTATCATCATCCATGAAATCATGCAAAGTGTTATAGCGCTGTGGTACAATACATATTACATATCTAAAATACCTGGTACTTAAAATTTGAGGGACAGGGATGGATCATGAGAAAATTGTCCACTGGTGTTTGTAGCATGCGATGGGATACCGTGCTATAAACAGGACGTTTTTAAATTGAAGAGTTCCGCCAAGATAGAGAACTCTGAATAACACAATTACAATAACAAGGACAAAGAAACACAACTCCTGGTTCCACTACATACATAGTTTATCAATCTTACTATCCATCAAATGATAGTAATTCATTGGGTGATTTATATAGCCAAGGTGTCACATTCCACTATCCACTGACTGTAGTGACTTCTTTAAGAAATTATTTCAAATTGTTCAACAAACCAGAAAGTGAAAGGGTGCGAATTACCACTTTGTCGAACATCACTACAACTATGGCAATCTTAAATTTTATACTATATAGCATCCTGTGGAGGAAGAGATAAGAAAATATCACTATATATTGGCAACGCTATTGTTCAAATGATATTGGTGATGGACTTATTTTATTATTCTGTCAAAAATACAATGAACACAGACAAGTGTTACGGAAAATCGTAAATGAAAGATTACTAATTTACAACCCGTTGATAAATATACCAGGGATTTGAGCAATGTGAAAAAAAGTGTCATTGCAATTCTCAAAACTTATTTTCGTAAACTGAAAATAATATTGCATGGAGTACACTAATTTTCAATATCTGTACACATTCTTCAACGCGTTTCTTGAAATTTTTCATAATACAATTTATTACTTAATATGCATATTTTATTTACTCTTCGCAATAGCCAAGTGGTTGGGAGCTTTTCTTTGCAACTGACAAACCACCGGGCAATCAAGTGTCAAAGCTAAGCTTAAAGGGTAGTCATTCGCTAGGCACCTATCATTAGAAGTGAGGGGGCCTCAATGGTAAGAGCATTGCGCTAAAAATCACAAATCCTCTCACCTCTAGTCGGGTGCTATTGTCGCTCGCGCCGATATATGTGAGATAGTTTGCCAGTTTACTTTCGAAAGGATGGTGATCTTTTCCCGGGTACATTGTATTTGTGTTCTCCTTTCTACCAAAATAAGCTGGACACCACCAGATAACTGAAAAATTGTTGAGTGTGGCGGAAAACAATCAATCAATCGTCTCTTGGTGATTTTGTTGTTGTTTATGCTTTATATTACAAATATCATCAGTGTAAAAAACAATACGTGCCTCAGTATTTATTCTACGCCTCTTGGGACCCCCATGAATGATGATGAATTATCTGTATTTGTACAGTCTTAATGAGGTTTCTCTCAATTTATGAAGGATACAGTTTAATGTTGATTACCACGTGGAAATAACATTAAAAATAGAAAATAATTTCCAGGAACAAAACTGACATCATACGGAAGAAAACATCTTGTACATAAATTCATCATTTTTCTAGTTTATTTCAAGTCTACCAGTAAGCAACAGTCATTTACGATGACAGGGTTGATGACACAATTTTGTGATAGGTCCTGTGAATTGGAAGTGTTGTATGTGGTCATGGTAGCATAATGAAGGTTAGACGTAAAAGATACGACTGCCTGTTTTTTACATGCATATTTCAAGGTAAGAATAATCATTGTAAATATATGAAATGGAATCTTCATTTATACAATCAAATAGACTTATTGAGATGTAAAAGTGACGCTAAATTTTCAAATCTTAATAAATATATATTTGTGTATTTTTTCAATGGTGTATTTTTGCGTTTCTCAATACATGTTTTGTCTTCTGTAGTTGCTTTTGGCTCTCTGCATTATCTACGTTGTCGAAGCACAGCGAATATCAACATAGAAGTTTTACAGTGTTTCAGCGACCACACTATTTACATTGTAAACCATGTGCTAGAAGATGGAACACATATACTTTCAGAGAATGACATATTGTTTGGATGCCCAACCCAGCATGCATTTTGCGCTTGGTCATACCCCACAAATCACCTTCTTACTGTTCATGCGGGATCGAACAGTTTCCAGCATGCTTTCATCAACTGTAATGGGAAAACGTCGTGTTCTATAATGAAACAGTATTTCAAGGACTCCGAGAATTTATTTCGAAGACATTGTACAGATAATCAGAGTCTTGTGTCTCCTAATGTTCGCCAGAGTATTGCATACGAATGCATATCAGGTATTATGAATTTAGTTCTGTGTTGGCACTACATATGTACATATGTATTACATCTGTCAAAGAATTGTAATTCTGGTGCATTATAGTACTTTTCGTGTTGTTTGTGTTATCACGTGACACAGAGGGCACAAAGACAGTGTTCTTGTTGCTTTCCTTATTATAAACAGTCGAAACACATTCAGACGTATGTAATAAAATGTTGCTTTCTACTTTAAATTCATCATACTTCATATTTGCGTGTTTATGATATGAGGTCATAATGAATCCCATTACCTATAATAATATTTTGCAGACCAGTCTGTCTTTGATATGTGTAGAAACATCACTGTAAGTCGAAAAGGAGACCTGTATTTGCGGTCCATTGGAAAGGCAGGAATATGTACCTGTGATATATCTGGAACCGTGTTGGGTATTGTCATTTTACACTCGTACAAAACAGTTATTGAGACAGACCCATCATACCAATTTCCTTCACAATGTAAGTATTCGTTTATATCTATATATATATATATATATATATATATATATATATATATATATTTGTTTTAAGTAAAACATACTTACTCATATCGAAGCCTTAAATCATCGTTTCATGATATATTAGTACGCAATATTCATCAAAAAAAATAGCAATTCCGAACCTTAGATTCACATCAACAGATGTGTTTGACTATACCATTCCAGTGTAATGGATTGTTTGTTAATTGTTTTACGCCACATTCAACATTTTTTTCAGTTATCTGGTAGCATCCAGATTTTATTAGTGGAGGAGAGAACCCAGATACAATGTACCTGGGAAGAGACCACCGACCTTCCGAAAGTAAACTGGCAAACTTTCTCACATATATCGGAGCTAGCGAGATTCGAACCCGCGCCGACTAGAGGTGAGAGGCCTTGTGATTTTGAGCGCAATGCTCTAACCACTCGGCCACGGAGCCCCACCCCTACTTCCCACCCCCAGTGGAATGGGGTAATTAATCATAATGAAACATGTTTTACTGACGAACATAAATAATTAGATCATTAGAGTCATTCTTGTCTGTGTGCTATGTACAATCATTAATGGTGTAACTAAGAGACTCTCGTTTCTATTTTTAACTTTTACCAAGTAAACGCGTATCGTGATATGACATTCAGATTGGTAATTCTATATTTTATATGATCGTTACAAAGGTTTCCTGGATCATTCTAAAATAAATTTATAAAACGAAGAATATATAAACTATTTCAATTATTTTATCATAATTCAGTCCAGAAATCATCTGTTAATGCAAAGAGTTTTTGGAATACATTGATGAATATACATTCTGTTAATTACTGTTACACGTACGTTATTGAGGAGGATCCGGGTTACAGCAGGTCCTCAGTATCCTTTGCTTGACGTAAGATTAAAAGAGACTGTCCTTCGGATCCGATCTCAGAACTGAGAGCCCGTGTCACAGCAGATATGTGGCACGATGAAGATCCTCCCCTGCTCAAAGCCGTAAATCTAAGCTTAAAAATTGCAGCCCTTCACCGGAAATGGTGACTCTCCATATCAGTGAAAAATTCTAGAGCGGAACGTTAAACAATATACAACCAACTAAACCAATGAATTTGAATTCTTTCTCAACAACATTAATCTAAGATCATAGACAGTTGTTTCTTCAACAAAAATGGTAAAAGGAGATATTCATATCTAGTGGTCGGTCATCCAAACGCGTTATTTTGTTATTTTGTTAAACAACACTCTGGCTTCATCCACCAGTATTCTGAAGCTGATATCAAAAAGATGCTAGAGTTCCTCATTGACATTATCTTTGTTGTCTTTGGTGATCGGATTTTCCTATAGGCTGTTGGAAATCGAATTGCGCTCCATTCTTAGCTAACCAATTTTAAATATTTTTATGAAGCCAAATTCATTCGAAAGCTTCTACATCAGAAGAAATATCTTGCGTGACCTTCAATTACAGTGAGATATATCGACGTTTTATCTATTAACGATGATAATTTAATTCATATTTCGATTCAGTATATCCCAGTGAACTTGAAATAAAAGACACCACATAGTTTTCCACATCTGCTTTGTACTTACATATTTTATTGACAATAGATGCTGACGGCATTCTAACGACTCAAGATTATGACAAACGGGATGATTTCAATTTCTCCTTTGTCAATTTCCTTATCTATGTAGCAATATTCCATTATCACCTGCATATGATGTTTATATATCTCAACTAATTCGATATGCAAGAGCTTGTTTTGCATATGATAAATTTTTAAATCGACTCCGGCTATTGACAAACAAGCTGATGTTACAGGGGTTTGTACAATTTCTTCGAAAGTTAGTATTTCGCAAATTCTATGTCGTTATAACGATCTAGTATGTCAATACAATCTTCCATTAAGTCAAATGGTGTCTGATGTGCTTCATACTAATTGTTAGGCCGTTCTTGGCACACTGATTCTGACTACAGATTTCTCCGTTACCTAATCGAGATATAGGACTCTCGGCGGGTCGATAGGGGATGCGTACGCCTCTTAGGCGCCAGATCCAACATCTGGTATGTCCAGGGGTCCGTGTTTGCCCATCACTCTGATTTATAGTTTCTATAGGAATTACGAGATTAAGTACTATTCGTTATCTTACCCTTTTGATAGTAAGATTGTGTTCGTTTTTCGTTATTGTAGCCTTTTTTTAAAAAATAAGTCTATCATAAAATATTTCTTAAAATCATTATAGTTCATTAATAAACTACATTTATGATAAACAGTAAACCACAAAGGTATCATATACGGATGGAATATCTCTATTAGAGCCCAACGTTTAATTGTGTCAGTGAAAATGACGTCACCAGAGAGCAAGGTGTTCTTGAAGGTCTTAGTAGACGGTATGTTGAAAACATTACATACACACATACACTACACACACACACACACACACACACACACACACACACACACACATATATATATATATATATATATATATATATATATATATATATATAAAAGCACTAGGAAACCAACAACACTAGAAATCCTAAAGTGTCGGATCTAACGAGTAGATACTTAGTCACGAAATCGAATATAAAAAGCACTAAGGATGACTAAACGACACGAACAATCAAAATTGTCAAATTTTCGGGACACCCAGTCCCTTCTTCAGGACAAACAACAGATATATTACATTAAGAAAACATAAAAGAAAAAATAGCACTAAATCTAAAACTACAAATAAAACGAAACTAAACTTTCAAAAAACTACATTTTGGAGTTGATTAGAGAACAGTTTAATGATAAGGTTTATATGTCCGGTCAGTCGGGTGTACTGAGTATAAACCTTATCATTAAACTGTTCTCTAATCAACTCCAAAATGTAGTTTTTTGAAAGTTTAGTTTCGTTTTATTTGTAGTTTTAGATTTAGTGCTATTTTTTCTTTTATGTTTTCTTAATGTAATATATCTGTAGTTTGTCCTGAAGAAGGGACTGGGTGTCCCGAAAATTTGACAATTTTGATTGTTCGTGTCGTTTAGTCATCCTTAGTGCTTTATATATATATATATATATATATATATATATATATATATATATCTGGATTAACATGATATATGTTTGGTTTATTCTTGAAATCATAATCTTCCTGATGACATGCAGAATTTCAAAATCTGTCCAATTATTATGAAGATATAAACAAATGAAACGGTTTTCTAAATTATTGTTGTATATACCTTTCTTTCCGTATTTGAAATACGGTTGTACCTTTGTTAATATTGAGGGGTAATTTGTTTTCCAGAAAACATGGGATCAAAGGTTATTGCACGATTCCTATCATCTGATAATACAACAGCCGCTGTCCCAGACACGCTGACACGGATCTCCCAAAACAAGGTCACCAGTACCACTGATGTCAAGGTCAACATCGAAAACAAAAACATAATGAACTTCACAACTTCCTCAGCTGAAGTTATAGCCAATATCCCAGGCAGTTCAGCAATTCCATCACAAGGTAAAATGGCGCTGTGTTTGGGCTTACTAATTATTTTCCATACAAGCCTATTTCAATCCCTGAGCATTATCCAATTATTACAATGCACAAGCATGTCCCTGTTACTCTTCGTGATCTTCACTAGGTTATGTCTCCCGAAAAAGTTATTTACAAAACTATTTACATTAAAATATTTTGATATTTAGTTAAATACGTCTTTGAAACAAAAATAAGCATATATATATATAGATAGATAGATAGATAGATAGATAGAGAAAGAGAGAGAGAGAGAGAACATATACCTATTCCTTTGATACTGTTTATACTCTGTTGATGTTGCAGGGGTTTATACAGTCTCGTCTAAAGTCAGCATTTCACAAATTTTATGGTCGTTATAACAATCTAGTTTGCCAGTACAACTTACCATTAAGTCAAATGCTGTCTGGTGTGTTTCATACTAATTGTTTGGCCCTTTTGACACACTGATTCTGACTACAGATTGCCCCGTTTACCTGATCATAGTAACACTGTGTGATTTTTCTGTTATCATCATATGGAAAGTTGGCCACGTCCCCTCCCATATTTTTATGAGATTAGTAACCGAAAATAGAGTAGTAGTATATATATTGAATGGACACGCCTACTTGTACTATGAAAAATAATACTAAGGGTCTGTATACACATTACCAACACTTTATGAGAAAAATACATACTACGCTTTATTTAGACTAGTAATATATATATATATATATATATATATATATATATATATATATATATATATATAATATTAAAATTCAGTACACGTATTCTGCAGCAAATCCTTGAGATAAAACTTCTTTCTAAAACACTGTGATGGAAACAAACTGATATTCATTATCAAGCTACATTCTTGATTAAAACGAAAATACATAAAAGTATAAAGTTAGTTTAACTAATTAAAGGTAGGCTTTTAAATAATATTAACTTGCACAGTTGAACTGTATGTACATATATAAATATTATTTTAAAAGGTCAGTAGGTAATGACGAGACGCCGAATATCAACATGTACATTTGATTCGACCAGTAATCAATAATCGTTGTTAAAGATTTTAAACAACTACATGAATGGTCCATTAATC